>APFE031747008.1:116045-157955 GCA_000404065.3 Pinus taeda | reverse complement strand
AGGTAGCACTATTGTTGACGGTGATAGTTCTTAGGTTCCTGAAAAATGAGCAGAAAATCTGTGGTTCTGGAGAGAAGACCATGTTGTGGCATCAAAGGCTTGGAATATTGGAGAGAAGGGCCTTCGAATACTTCATGGTAAAGGTATGGTAGAAGGTATGAGTAATAGCTCTCTGGATTTTGATTTCTGTGAAAATTGTGTATATGGGAAGCAGAATCGGGTGAGTTTCCCCTCTGGTGGTAAGAGGACGAAACAACTATTAGAGCTTGTGCACAGTGATGTGTTTGGACCTGTGAAAGTTCCATCACTGGGTAAGTCTGTGTACTATGTATCATTTATAGATGACTTCTCAAGGAATACATGGATATATTTCCTTAAGATGAAATCTGAAGTCTTTGATAGGTTTAAGGAAATTATTAAGGAATTTAGACTTCTGTGATCCATAACATTGTTTAGAGAATTTTTGGCGAAATCACATAATTAATCATTTGTCGACGCGTTTCGAACCAACTAGTGTGGTTCATCGTCAGGACAAGTTGAAGAAACAAATCCAGATTAGCATGTTAAATAGTCTAAGGAGAGACTCCAATGGCTAAAAAGACTAATGGCTACTTTTTGACTCAAGGACCCCAGTCAGATTCCAATAATGAATTTAATATTAATATTCTACTTACTGTTACCAATATTCTTCATATTTACTATTATATTTATGGAGCTATGTTAAACTCGGTAAAAAGTAAAATAAATCAATGGTTAGTTATTAAAATAATTCATTAATTAATTAAATTATTAATTCATATATATATATTCTATATATATTATATATATTATATATTATAATATATATATATATAATATATATTATATATTTATATATATATATATATATATATATATTTTAATACCTAACGGAGTAACATTTTTAAAAAGAGCGGAGCGGAACAGGAGCGCGACCTAGGAGACCAGCATGCTGCGCCGACGCCTCGGCCTCGGCCGCGAGGCCTGCTCAACCTGGGACCTAGCCTCAGCCATGGCCCATCCAGATCCATCCCAGGGGGATGCTGAGAAGGCCTTCTCAGACCTGGTAAAGTCCCTTCCCCCTTCCCACCCTAAGCCTGCAACTTCAAAATTCGTTAAGAAACTGGATATTCTCCAAGAAGTCCAGCTGCCTCCATCTCTTCCTCGAATGGCAGCACTATCACTAGCAGAAAAAGGACTCATAGGACAGTTTACGGGTTTATGGCCTTCACCAAAAACAGTCCAAAGATGGGTTGAAAGGAACTGGTCCGACAAAATCCAAGGGAAGATCTCAATCCGTTTCTGTGGCAGAGGCTATTACACCTTTCACTTCGAATCCAAAGCAGATAAGGATCTGATTTTCAGAAATGGGACCTATTTCATGGACTCCCGTGGGCTTTATTTAAATAAGTGGACCCCTGATTTCGATCCAGAACTGGACATCCCCAATGCTGTTCCAGTATGGGTCCATCTTCCTCATCTGCCCTTGCACTGTTGGGGAGACGAATCGGTTAAAGCAATCGGGAACGCGGTAGGGAAATACATAGACAGAAGTGAGCCCAAGGATAACATGCAAGCCTGTGCAAGAATCTGCGTGGAAGTGGACCTCGGGAAAGGACTGCCGGAAGCCATCAAGCTTAAGGTGGACGACTGGAGCTACATACAGCAGCTGGACTACGAGCAGATACCCTTCAAATGCAAGGTATGTCATGAATATGGGCACTTTGCTAATAGATGTACCAAAGTAACTAACTTGGAATCTGAAGATCAAGGAGGTCACCGGGAAACCGTGAAGAAAAAAGAAAGCAGCCCCCCCATCCAAACCAGATTCAACCTCTGATCAGCCGGGCCCTTCCACCCATTGCCCCACTTCTCCCCCCCCCCAATCCTTCGGGCCCATCCAAAGATCCATCCCAAGATCCACCCTTCCCCTCATCCTCCAACCCTTTCTTGATTTTAGCCTCCGAAGATCCCCAATCTGAACAGCCCTCCTTTGAATCGTCTGATCCTCCCTTGATCACTTCGATCCTCTCCCAGCCTTCCTCAGAGCCTCCCCCTCCTAGAACCACCAGAAGTTCCTCAAAAGAACTCGGCACTACAAGTGATCTCCACAAGAAGCTCGGACCAGGAAGGAAGTCAGCCAAGCAGCACCGGGAAGAAAGCACTCAAAAGGACATTGCCCTTGGAATCCAAACCCCTATGGAATCCTTCATGACAGGCCATCAAGAAAAGGAAATAGCAGGGAAAGACCAAGAGAGGTGAGCACCTCCTCGCTCAAATGTACCATGATGAAACTCCTATCCTGGAATAGCAGGGGCATGGGGCACCCCTCCAAAACAACTGCCTTAAGAGACCTTCTTCAAAATGAAAGACCCGAAATCTTGTTGATTCAAGAAACCAAACAAAATCAAAATGAAATGCAGAAGATTGTAGACGCACATCAGAACTTCTCAGGTGCCAGCAACAGCTCCAGAGGAGCATCTGGAGGAATTACTACCATGTGGAACAACCAATACTGGGATTGCAAGTCAACCATATTCAACCAAAATTAGTTAAGGATCAATCTGAACAGTAAAGAAAAGAACTGTGATCTCATCATTTATAATGTTTACATACCCAATCATTACAGAGAAAAGGAGCAATGCTGGAAGGAGCTGAGAGAAAACATAGATAATGAGCAAAACCCAAATATCATTTTAGCTGGAGATTTTAACTTAATCCTCCACGCGAATGAGAAAAGAGGGGGCAATTTCATCCATGACCCCTTCAGAAGTCAGCTGGAAGGAATAATGTCAGAGCACGAGTTGGTTGATATCATCCCAAAAAATCGAAAATACACATGGAACAACCGAAGGATGGGGCCAGGCAATATCATGGACCGATTGGACAGAATTTTGGTTAACATCTCCCTCCTCTCCTCCTTTGCAGCGGGCTACACAAGAATCCTCAGCGCCACAGCCTCGGACCATTTTCCCATTCTCCTCACGATGGATTCCCATCCTCAATTGGGACCAATTCCGTTCAGGTATAACCCGCTATGGAGGAACAATGCATCTGCTGAAGCAATCATAGAAGCCACTTGGAAACAGCATGTCGAAGGCTCCCCTAGCCACATATGGGAAACAAAAATCAGGAGCATAAGAAAAGCGCTCAAAGAATGGGCAAAAATCAGCTATCAAGAACCAGAAAAT
This sequence comes from Pinus taeda, assembly GCA_000404065.3. Taxonomy (NCBI): domain Eukaryota; kingdom Viridiplantae; phylum Streptophyta; class Pinopsida; order Pinales; family Pinaceae; genus Pinus; species Pinus taeda. The sequence goes on along the minus strand of APFE031747008.1, from coordinate 154,746 downwards.
ATTAAAAAACAAATACAGCAGGACTTGGAGGAGGTCCAAAAACAAATTGAAGACCAAGGGCTCACCCATCAGCTAAAAAATAAGGAATGGGAAATACAGGGACAGCTCATGCACATAAAGAGAGAAGAGATAAAGTGGAGGTTTAAATCGAGACAGCTATGGTTGAAAGAAGGAGACAAAAACACAGCTTACTTCCACAAGCAAGCTACAGCCAGGAAGACAAGGAACAACGTTAATGCTATCACTGACAACGAAGGCAACCATCACAATAACCAAGAAGACATCAAGAGGGCAGCCTCACTTCATTTTAAGAGTCTCCTCACTGAAGATCAAGAAGAAATCGATTATTCTGAGCTGCTGCAGTACCTCCCCAAAGGCATTACTCAAGGAATGAATGAAAGTCTAAATCGAGAAATAGAGGAGGAGGAAATCAGGAAAGCAATCTGGTCCCTGCAGCCGGACAAGTCACCGGGGCCAGATGGTTTTCCAATCAACTTTTACAGAGACCATTGGCAGCTGATAAGAAAAGATCTTGCAAAAATGCTGAGGGGAATACAAAGGAAGGGGAAAATGGGAGGCTTCACAAACTCAACTTTCCTTTCTCTCATTCCCAAGGAAAATCGACCTACTACTTTCTCCAGGTTTTGACCAATATCCCTGTGTAACTCCTCATACAAGATATTCACGAAAGTCATAGCTATGAGACTCCAGCCACTCCTCCCATCCCTAATCTTTGAAAATCAAGGGGGCTTTCTATCTAATAGACAAATCCATGACACTATCACTCTGGTTCAAGAAGCAATCCACTCCAGCACCTCTAGACAAGAGAAAGGATTCGTTCTTAAACTCGACTTAGCCAATGCCTTTGATCGGGTAAGGCACTCCTTCTTGTTCGCTGTCCTGGGGAAAATGGGTTTCAACTCCGCTTTTATCAGCACCATTACAGCTTGCATATCAGGCCCTTGGATATCTCCTCTGATTAATGGGCACCCCTGTGAAGCCTTCCAATCCTCTAGAGGACTAAGGCAGGCTGCCCTCTTTCTCCTTATTTATTCATTCTCATGGCCGAATCCTTTAGCAGTGCACTGGATCATAATAGAAGAGTTGGTCTCATCATGGGCATCAAATTCGGGAAGGGAACCAAGAACATTAACCACTCTCAATTCGTTGATGACACTCTTTTGATTGGAGGGGCCTCTGCAACTATAGCAAGGCGTTTCAAAATCCTCCTCAACCAATTCATGGGCTACTCAGGGGGAGCGGTCAACTTCCACAAAAGTTGTGTATATGGCTGGAATATTACAAACCAAACAACCCACAGCATCGCCAACATCTTTGGAGTCACACACAAAGCAAAATGGGATCATTTTACCTACGTTGGGATGCCGGTCAGCCTGGGACCATTAAAAGCAGCGACTTGGAATGAAATAATAGACAAAGTCAAGAGGAAGGTCCAGCAATGGGGAACTCATTGGCTCAACCCAGCAGGCAGACTAATTCTGCTCAAATCAGGTATAATCTCCCTACCCCTATATAGATTTACTCTTTATCAAGCTCCGGTTATTTTTCATCACAAACTGGAAGTGGCCCTCCAAAACTTCCTGTGGCAAGGAGGGAAAAAAAGAAAAAAATAGATTTAACTTGGTCAGCTGGAAAAGTGTCATACAATCTCAGGATAGAGGAGGTCTGGGAATAAGAGCACCAAAAATTCTCAATCTGGCATTTGGAATCAAAATGGCCTGGAGGCTAATCAATGAGCCAAAAGCTTGGTGGAAGCAAGTTATAGAAAGCAAATACCTCAATGGCACAAGACAAAGACTACTAGAAGATGGCATCCCCAATAGAGATTCCACCAAAATTTGGCACCTCTGCAAGAAAGCAATTCCTTATCTCAAGCAAAACACTTCAAAGATCCCTGGAGGAGGGGACAGCATTAACTATGCCACTGATAAGATAATGGGACTGCAACCCCTAAATACTATTGAAGAAGCCATCCCGATCATACATTATCTCAATAGTAAAGGCATTCAAAGGCTGGGGCAAATATCGAAAACACAGGTGCCTGGACTGATTGGGATTTTCCAGGTATACCTTCAGCCCTAGAAGCTAGTCTCAAAGCCCTCAAAGCCAATCTTCATAGTAGAGCCCCAATAAAAAAAGGAGCAGCAGATGGACTTCAATGGGATCCCACAAGGTCAAATTACACCATCAAGTCTGGACACCACTACATCTACAACAATACATATCAGATCCCCACCTGGAATCATTGGCGAATAATCTGGAAATCAGAGGCCATCCCCAAAGTCAAATTTTTCATATGGCTGCTACTAAAAGGCAAAATTCTCACAACTGAAAATTTAAGCAAGAGAGGGATCAACGGGCCATCCAAATGCCCCAATTGTTGTTCAGCAGAGGAGACAATTCATCATTTGTTCATAGACTGCCCATTCGCCAAGAGATGCTGGATCAAAATGTCATCCTTGGGCAATATAAACTAGCAACCCCAACACAACATTGCTGAGATAATATATGAATGGAAAAAGAATTGTCCATGGAAAGACAAAAGGAGCAGGATTGTGAAAAGAATCTGGGATACCATTCCTCACTCCTTACTTTGGAGAATTTGGCTAACAAGGAACAAAAAGATCTTTCAAAATAAGGAGAGCAATGTTCAAACAACATGCAGCAAAGCCCACATCTTGGCTCAAGAGACAATAGCAGCCAAGCATAAAGGAAAAATCCAAATAGAAGACTACACAGTGGAGGAAAGATTAGTCATCAATCACATACTGGAGCAGCCAAGACAACGACAGGAGACTTAAAAAACTGTTAGACAGCAACAAGCTCAAATCAAGGAGTGGGAAATCAAATTATCAGCCCAAGAATACAAGGGGTGGATACAAAGCAACAATTGCACAACACTATACTTTGATGGAGCCTCTAAATCCAACCCAGGCCAAGCAAGAGCGGGAGGAGTAATACTGAATGAGTCTGGGGACAATATATGTAGTTATGAATGGAGCCTGGGAGAGAAAACAAACAACGCAGAGGCATTAGCGTTATATCAAGGATTACTCCAACTAAAGAGCCTGGGTATTAAAAAGGCATTAGTTTTTGGGGACTCGGCAATCATAATTCGCCTCATGATCTATAACCAGCGATCCTCCAATAGCAATCTACAGCAGCACATAGAGCACATCAAGCTCCTCCTCAAACATTTTGATGACATCAAATTTTACCACATACTCCGCACTCTAAACAAAGAAGCAAACAAGCAGGCGAATAATGCAGTAGGAAGGCTGACGAGATCGTTAAGCTGCAACAACATAAACAGTTTCCAACCTCTGCCATGAAAAAGAATAATTATAGCTCAGTCCAGCACCGCTTGGTCAAACAAGCGTGCGAAGGGCATGGACTTTCCAAAAGAAGGACACCACACAGAGATCGTAGCACACAAAAACAGTCATCCGACCCTTGATAGAAGCAACCACCTACCAACAGTCACCAGCGATCACTTCAACGCCGGCATCAGCAAAAAAGATTCAGTAAAGGAGGATTGTCTGAGAGATTTGGAACAGATCACCATCCCTCTCGTGATACTGAACCTTGCTTGGGAATCCGACCACCGCTCGATCCACTCTATAAATGCAACGCTCAGCACCCGAAGTATCGTCCATGGCAATCAAGACTTAATGCAGCAGCCCCATCTTGGAGCAAGCGAGCTTCCATAGAGCTATAGGCGGGATACTTCTCTGGTATCGACTCCTTACTGCTCAGTCCCATTCTAACCAGTGCTAATGTGATTTACAAGAATGTTAAAGACAGAATCAACAAGGTAACTTCCCCTGCAGTTCCCCTCTTGGCTCTCTTAACTCCATCCCCTCTTCTTCTCGGCCCCGCATCTCCCCTCTTCTCCTTCTCGAATCACCTTTGTTTCGCCTTCTCTTGCATCATCCAGCACCTGGGCATTCTCTTCTCGACCTTGTGTTGTGGATTCCCCTTTAAAATCTCAAGCAGAACAGTTACATTCGTGATCCTTAACCACTCTCCCGCCATTTCCCACAGACACTGTTCTCTTGTCAGTTCACCCCTCAACGCTCCTAATACTCCCTCTTATCACACCTCTGTTTCCACCTACTACACTCACCGTAACCTTTCTCCAATAATGGCACGCAGCAAAGACTGCTTTCATTGTGCAAATTTACAGGCTGAGCTAGAGGAAATAAGGACCCAGCAAAGTATTCTGAACAAGCAAAAATTACTAGATGCAAGACTAAAAGAGCATGACAGACATCTGGATGAGCAGAGCAGAAGGATCTTTGAACAGGAGCATATCATGACTGAAAAATACAAAGCAGAGATTCAAATGTTCATGCACAAAGCAACATCCCTCCAAGAGCAGTTCAGACAGGTCATCAACCGCTGCACCCACGTTGAGAAATCAATATCCATTCTCAAGTTCATGATGGACAAGAAAAATGCCATTGCCACCAACTCTTCCAGCATCAAGCAAAAAGCAAAAGATGACCAGCTAGAGGAATCAACGACAAGGCACATTCAACATATCATGATAGATTAAATGAAATGTAAATGCATCTTTCTGTTATTTTCCTTCATCAGAATCTATAGTAACTCTGTTCTAGATAGTAGTAGAAACAGCAAAGCAAAGATCAAAGTAGTCTCTTTTTGTAAACCCCTTGATCATAAACAATCATCGCATATTATGTACCAAAGGAGATTGAATCCTTAGAATTTTTCAGAATCTAATATATAGCAACCGAACTTAAACAAAACAAAACAAAACAAAACAAAACAAAAAAACAAAACAAAACAAAACAAAACAAAAACAAAACAAAAAACAAAAAACAAAAAACAAAAAACAAAAAAACATGTCAAGAAGTTGAATGCAAAGGTGATAAGGCTAGTTAAAACATTGGTAGACATAGAATTCTTAGCCTTTGATAAAAACATTCCACCTATCACCATTGAGGAGGGTACTCTTAACTAGCTATTAAGATGGAAAAATTAGCTTTGTATATTCAACAATTTTTTGGCTTTATATTTGCACAAAACAAGCCATATAGTAGGCTATCTAAATGATAGGCCTATTTATTAGCATTATCTAAGTAGTTGGTTTGGTTTGGTTTCCTAGAAGCAAAGCAATTCACACAATGGACACATTATGTAGCTCTTTTTTAATATGATTTAATATAACTTTCCTATCTAAATATAATTGGTAAAAAATAGAGATTTAGAATTTTCAATGGAAAAGGAATAAAACTAATTTACCTTTAAACTTCCCTCATGGTGTTAATTATGCTTTCAATGAGTGCCTACACTTGAAATTTGAGTAAACCTATAAAGAAATAAATCAAAATTGTGATTTAAAAGGTCATCTTCTTCCTTTTGCTCCAAAAGTATTTACCCTTATGGTTGGCATCATCATCTTGAACCTTATTAATTCTTTTAGAATTTATGTTAATTGTACATTTTTTATTTTGCTTCCCATTTTTTGCCTTTAAACTTCCCTCATGGTGTTAAACTTACAGCTAATCCACTTCTCAAGTTTATCTATCATTAAATGTTTAGTTCACATGTTTACATAGTGATATTATACAAATCCTATGAGTTTTAAGCATCCATATTTGATGGTTTTTTAAAGCATATCTTCATCAAGAGTTAGTGTAGGAGTTTCAAAATGAATACTTGGAAATGATACAAGCTCTTAGGCTAGCTTGTTTGTATTATTGTTCAAACTTATGCTTGAATGGGGGATTGTTAACTTGTTATTAACTATACAATTATAAAATCCTACACAATCTTATGTATTCCACATTATAAGATATCAATTTTATCCTATGTGTGTATTATGTTCTATTTTTTCCTATTTTTAACTCTTATTAAGGAACTAGTGTGAGAGAATTTAGTTTATGATGTTGTTTCAAGCATGTACACTATAAAATTGTATGATTGGAATGAATATTGAATACAATGGAATAAACCTATGTATGGTATTCTAAAATTTGTATTTGATGGTTTCAACTCAAGGCATGCTTTATATGAAAACTCATTCAGTAAAAAACAATAATAAAACCTCTTTTTAAAAAAACATTTGTCCAAAAATATTTTTAAAAAAAATATGCATATTAAAAGTATCATTCTAACAATATCTAAAAAAATAACAAAAACATAAAATACATAAATCTAAACAATCACAAAACTCTTCATCCAAAACAAAGTTCCAACTTAATATACTATTTATTAAAGACATTTCCATGCACCTAATATAATTAAGTAACCAAACTTTACCACCCATTAATACCATATCAAATGACAAATATATTGAGCTCTTTTAATCTCTAAAAACCTAAGAGAGAGAAGCAATGGATATCAATGGGAGAATATCTAAACCATCAACCAACAACATAAATAATGATTATACAAATTGAAACTTTTTGGATCTCAATGGGAGAAAATCTAAACCATCAACCAACAACATAAATAATGATTATACAAATTGAAACTTTTTTATCTCTAAAAGTTTCAGAAAGCAAAGCAATGGATATCAATGCGAGCAGATTTAACAATCTTTGTCCAAAAAAACTTCAATCAAATCCAAAAATAAACACTAAAAACAAGAATCATATGATTCTGCAGGAGGTAATTAAAATAGCCAGCCACAGTGCACAGTGTAGTACTACCACAAAGAAGCATAATTTGGCAAACTACCACAACAAGCATATCATTCAACTTTGTTTAGGAATTTTATGAGGAGAAACAAAATTATTGCCAGAATGAAAAGTGCATTTACACAGTCAATATGAGTCAGTTATAAATAACTTTAAAAAAAACCCGGCCTCACCATGAAGGTTTGACCCATACAAAGAACAACTGCGAAAATTGGCATGTGCATATAATGGGATGAATAAAAATTGAAACACATAACGCCCGGATAAGCTTTGCTATGTACAGACACAAATCAAGAAATAGAAACTATGGATGAACAAATCTAAAAAAGAGAAGAGTGGTGTGAAAACACACCATTGGTATTATTGCCAAAATTACAGAAATATTAAGCCCTCTCTCCACGAATGCGGCGAGCCAGCTGAATATCTTTGGGCATAATAGTGACCCTCTTCGCATGTATGGCGCACAGGTTAGTGTCTTCGAAGAGACCCACGAGATATGCCTCCGCCGCTTCTTGCAGAGCCGCCACGGCAGAGGACTGGAACCTTAGATCCGTCTTGAAGTCCTGAGCAATTTCTCTAACGAGACGCTGGAAGGGCAGCTTCCTTATCAAAAGCTCCGTGCTCTTCTGATATTTTCGGATCTCACGGAGGGCAACAGTACCCGGCCTGAATCTGTGAGGCTTCTTCACTCCGCCCGTCGCCGGTGCAGATTTCCTCGCAGCCTTGGTTGCGAGCTGTTTCCTCGGCGCCTTCCCACCGGTGGATTTACGGGCAGTCTGCTTCGTTCGGGCCATCTTTTACCCTTTCCTCTCTTCCCTTATGTTCTACGATTTCTTTTGAATCAAGGATATTTGACACAGACGCTGACTGCCACTCTCCTCCCCGTTTCCCCTTTTATACCAAACTTCTTCTCAACTTTTTCAAAATTTTAATTTCGCGCCCTTTTCAACAAATCGTGGCCGACCGATTTTCCATCCTAATTGACGACTCCTATTCCTCCACCTCACCCATCACACGGATCCGGATCCCCGTCTTTACATGTTCGCACAATTTCCTTCAAAGTTATGCAATTCGGGTTTCGGGTTATATTCACTACATTGGAACTCTATGCGAGCTTGTGTAAAGCTCTTTAAAAGATAAAATGGTTAAAAGAATAGGCGTTCATCATCGAGATAGAGATGGAGAGTGAGATCATTAAATATTTAGAGTATAGACGCAACAGTAAATTACATTGAATATTTTACTATTGTATTTCTATTATAAGTATTTGATATGTTGATCTTATTTTCCATCTTTGTCTTGATGATGAAAAACTCATTAAAAGACAAAATGGTTAAAAGAATAGGTGTTTATCATCAAGATAAAGATGGAGAGCGAGATTATTAGATCAAATACTTATAGTAGAGACGCAACTGTAAATCACATTGAACATTTACCGTTGCATCTCTACTATAAGTATTTGATATGTTGATCTCGCTCTCCATCTTTATCTTGATGATGAACCTCAGTAGGGGTTCGCAACGTGTCGGCCCTATATTATCAATGTGATTTATCCGGAAGAGTTTTGCTTAAATCATGAATCACATAAGCCTCCAATCTGAGAATAGGTGTTACATGATTTCCTTTGCACCATGGTGGTAACGATGTGGATTATGTACTCCCATGTAAGTGAGACTTGTGTTTTAGGTAAAATACCCATAACTATTCACCACATGGGAAAAACTTGTTTTTGGCTTCTAATATTGGTTTCAAAGAGGCTTACTACTTGGAGAAAAGAAGCTCTCTATTTGAGTTTGAGGTGCTAACTTTGGTCAGAAATTAATGTATTTTTCAAGACGCTTACTATGGGAGGGTTTTTACTATTGGTTTGAAGAGGCTTGCTACTTGGAAAAAAAGCCTTCTTTTTGAGTTTGAGGTGTTGACTTTGGCCAAAATTAATGTAGGTTTCAAGAGGTTTGTTATTGGAAAAAAAAACCTTCTATTTGAGTTTGAGGTGCTAACTTTGGTCAAAAATAAATGTAGAGTGAAGTACATGTATAACTGATAAGTTTATGTTTAGTTAGTGAAGGATTTTGATCTACCTCACTTTTAGTCTTATCATTTCTAGCCTTTTTTGTAGTCTTCTTGTTAAGTGTAAGAGGATTGAAGACTACGCTTGAAAATAAGATTATACGGTAAGAGATCAAAAAAAAATTCAAGATTTTTTTGTCAAGCAAAGGATTCCATAAATATTGTGTTTGACCAAAACTTTTGAGCTTCCTTTTTACCCATAATCCAAAAATATTCCATTTGCCACATAATGATTGGCTTTGAATATGCATTCAAATGATGCTTGACTTTTACTACTCAGTTCGTCTCTCACACAATTCCTAATTAACTTTATAAAAATCAATTCCTTCCATATGCATTAGCCCAAAGGAAACTCTTAAAAGCCATTTCCAATCTCATATAAGGTTTCCTAGAAAGTACCTCGCACAATGAATTATGTGTGTGAGTGACAATGAATATCTTGATGAAGATATGAAACTTGGTTAATAAAGCCAAAGAATTTCTTATCCATTTATCTATCATTTTTTAACCCTTAACACCACAGATACCAAAACTTCCTTGGTATAACTATAGAAAACAAAAGAGATTTCAAAACATTTAAATAGTTGACCAAGTTGAAGCCATGACTAGTCTTGGTCCATTGGCCAAGTGAAAATTATGTAAATTATGACGACATTGTGTTTTAAACAATTGGACATTATGACCAAACATTGTATTTTGAACCATTGGGCATTAGGACTAAACATTGTGATTCAAAGACAAATGCATTGCATATAATGTATCCAAGCTTTCCATTGTCTCTTTCCACAAAATTGTGTCCACAAAGCTATAAGGAAATAATCATTTGGAACCAATTCACCATTTGCTTCACTTCATGTTCTAAAAGTGTAATATCTTTGATGAGAACCACCCACGGCTTCATATAATTATTTCTCTATATTAAGTGCTTAAATACTTATAGATCTTTGTAGTGCCCTACTTGTAGACAAAGTAGATATCTAGCAACATATTCAATCTATGTTGTTAGCAGAAAAGTGGAATTGTGATCAGATTTTATCAAGAACTTTTTGCAAAACATGTACTTAATAGTTAAAAGCATCATCCAACTCTTCAACATTCCAGACATATGTTCTAATTGATTTTGCCCAAATCCTAGCAAGTATTTGTTGGAATCGTAAGTTTGAGTTATATAATTGCATAGACTAAGTGCCTCAAGGGTTTTTCAATGCATTGAATCTAATTTCCTTTTACAAGATCAGTTATGGTATATTCATTCAAAACAGGATGGGGAGATATACTCTGAAGTACATAATGTTTGAATAGATCAGGAAGGAGGAAATGACAAAATTCCTTGATCCTTTTTTTCCTGCTTTTACATGGAAATCATAACTACCTAGTCTTCCTAATACATTCAACTTGTAAATTCTAACAAACTGTTGAATACGAATTATACATTTACTGTTCATGTAACTACTAATAGATTTAATACGTTGAAGAAGAAGGTGCATTCTAATAATGAGAGAAGCAAGTCCTGATAATTCCTAAAGTTGTCTGATTCTTTCAATCTTTGTTAATGGATTTCTCCTTGTTCTACTGGTACCTGCTGTTGAGATCCATCGAGTTTGAATTTTCTCCAGATTTCTTACCCACCATGTCTTGCAAATATTGGAGGGCATTCTCAATGTGAGCACAATGATTATTGAGTTGTTCAAAGGATTTCTTGTGCTCATTGCATTGGTGATTGAGAAACCCAAGTTTGGTTCTGCATTTTTCCTTGCATTGGTTATGCATAGCCCGAATTTGTACCAAAACCACTTTGAGAGCCTTGCAATGAGGGAAACACTAGATCATATCCATGGAGAAAGGAACAAGGATTTAGAATGATCAAGAGAGAAGGATGGAGGTGGAGAAGAAAGGGCGCAGCATAGGAACAAGGAGAGAAAAAGGGGGTGCATGCAGAGAAGTGGAGGAAGGGGGAAGTCTTGTTGCAGAAAGGAGATATAAGAAAGCACACAGAAGTAGATAAGAAAGGAACAAAGGGCAGCGCAAAGAAAAGAAGAAGGTGAGGGGAATATAAAGAGATGAGATGCTTGCTGACAAAACCATGAACCATGTGAATCATCATGCCTTTGATTTTGAAATGTGTAGCAGTCAGAGGGAGCAAATTTGAGGTGGGTCTCATATCTGCTTTAAAGATGGAGCTTTGATTGAGGAAGGATACAAAGAGATATTGAAATTTACAAGCCTTGGGAAGGAGGAGACAGGATATGAAAGTTTCCAAGACCAGATTGTACATTTGAGGAGAAAGATTTAAGGGATAAATTTTGTGAATTTTTCTTGATTTCTTCGGGCCTCTCCTTGAGGTCTGATGCAGGCTTTGTTTGAATATACGTCAACTATCTTGTTGTTTTCTTCGAGGATGTGGAAGAAAGAGACATATCCTATATTTTTTAAGTAGTGATGGGTTCTTGTGATTATTTGGCCAAGCTCATAAATTTTTGGCTTCGAATTCATGACCATCTGCTAAATCAAGATAGCAGAATCCATGATTATGATTGGATTCATATAGTTTTCGTTGCTCAAGATTTGGTAACCCATCAAAAAACCATTGGCCTCTACCTTATTGTTTGAATCAATGCCTAACCCCACTCAAAAGAAATTGAGTTTGATCTCAAATGGTCAATTATAATACCCTCAGCTCCTACCTTACTAGGATTTAACTTGGAGGCTCCATCGAAGAAAAGACATCTTGAGATATTTTAGCCAAACTGATAAATCCCTTTCAGAAAAATGGATCTTCCAGTTATCAAATCTTAGAGGAATTGATCTAGGGAGGCAAGCTACAATTGAAGGTAGATCTAGCATGAATTTGATCCAAATTTTTTCTTCCTGTTGAAGGAGGTTGTCATCCATTTTTTATCCCTTTTGCAAGAATGATTTCTGATGCCAAACTCCAAGTTTTGGTTAGAATTTTTTGAACTTCTACCTTTGTGTTTTGAAAGATGAACTTGTTTCTTGCTAGCCAAATCTGTCAGCATAAGAATGAAGGGAGACAATTCCAAAATATCTTTAACGTATTCTGTTTTTTAAGGATTATGGATAGTTGGAATTCCACTTAGAAAAAAACTCTGATAAACTGAGACTTGAGTTGATATGGATCTCAAGAGGATTGACCAAGGTTTGCCAACATTCAGAAGAGAATTTACAATTGATGAAAAGATGATGTATAGTTTCTTCTGCTCTAAAGCACAGAGGACAAATGGAGGGCCCATTTATACATATTTTCATGAGATTATCTGCAGTGAGAATTTTCCCTTTAAGCATGGTCCAAATAAAGACTTTAATTTTAGGTAGACTCTCAATCTTTCAGACTAATTTCCAAATAGGCCAATTAGGCAGTTGATGGTCTTCTTGAAGCTTTCTATATATAGACTTGACTAAATAGTCCCCACTTGTTGGATTCCAATTGAATTTATCTTATTGTCCAATGCTAATAGGGGTTGCTCCCATTAGATGAAGGAGAATCAAATCCCATTGATAACGAAGCTTGGGGGGGAAAAGATGGGGGGTTCCAACTATCCAATGAATTGTCTTGTTGATTCCAAGAGCAAATATGTTCTAGAGTTAAGATACCTCTGTTTATAATCAAATTCTTGAGAGGGAGAATACCTTGTATTTCATAAAGAGAGAGGTCTTTCCCATGATGTTGTCACTCCACGTATTTATGTCCTTGCCTCCCCCAGGAATCCTGGAGGTACTATTTTTTACTAAGGGCGGTGATTTTTTGCATAGTTTCTAGATTTGTGAACAAGGTCTGGTTTGCAATTTTGAGTTGAGGAGATACTGTCGAGAAGAGTTTAGATATTTTGTCTCTAGCACATGTTTTCACCAAATAGTCTCACCTGTGACGAACCTCCATATAATTTTTTCTCCTAAAGTAGTGTTCATTAATCCTGGGAGTCATATAGATGTTCCTCCCTTCTCATAAGGGGCATTGACTTGTTTCCAATTGACCAAACTGAATTTCTTAGACTCGGTTTTTCCTCCCTGCCATAAGAAGTTTCGTATGATTAATTCTATCTACTTTTGAATTCCAATAGGACCTTGGATGACTGTAAATTGATATAAAGGGAGGGATGATAGGATAGATTTGATCAAGGTTATCCTCCCAGCTAAGTTAAGCCATTGCATTCCTTAGTTTTGAATTTTCTTCTTCATTTTGTTTATTGTAGTATACCATACCTCGGTCTTCAAGCTGTCTTTTGAAATTGACAAGCCTAAGTGTTTGAAGTGAGTCCAATTTGATTTGAAGGGAACTCCGAAGATTTGAGAGATACGTTGTAGAGTTCTAGTTGGAGTGTTCCATCCATATATGTTATTCTTTGCATTATTTAGAATACCTCCTGAAGTTTCCATAAATTGATCCAGTATGACTTTGAATATTCTAGCAAGAATACATGAAGCTCCCCCATGAAAAAGATATCATTGGAAAATTGAGAGTGATTCATGCTCGTAACTCCTCTGTTGAATTGGATCTTGTTGGCTTATTGGGGCCTGATCCAGGTTCGGAAGTGTTTTAGCCAAACAAATCCCTTACTATTGGCCCTTTCGGCAACAGCCCACGGAGTGCGGACTGAGGTCTCACCCGAGGCAGTAGGGGAGGGTGCTGGAACCAGGTTTCTGCTCCCTAGGTATGTCTTGATGAGAACTTGGAAGGTTCACGAATAGACCTTCGGCTTCGCGCCACTTCAGACAACTGTCATTCTTCCGCGTAGATCCGAACGAGGCACTTCTTTATCACTTATTATTAATGAAGTTCTTATAAGTCAGATCTACTTCTTATAGTCTTTAAGCAAACAATTAACAAAGACAACTAGTGTGCGCACCCAGAAATGTTATAGATTCGCATTAACTTAGAACATAAGCATAAAAACAGAGATCATAATAGATGCATTACCCAGAATGATAACAGATCTGTAATATTTTATAACCAACTTAGCTTTATTAATATCTTCGTTTCAGTACAAGCCACTTCCTGCCCTGCGCACATAGTTGCGGACTCTACCAGGCCTCTGTGCACCCAGCTGCAGAGCCTATTCCACTACTATCCAACCCGAATCGGACTTACAGACTCATATTCACTCTTGCCTTCACAAACCCATACATTCAAGATCCAAAAATAAGAACTACCTTCTACCCTTAGATCCTCGCTTTATTCATACATTCCCATGGTCCGCAGACCATGGGTAGGCTGACTCTCTTTCTATTAGTTTACATTATTTTCGGGCAAACAACCCTTTGACTTGACCCATTACATTTCGCGCTTTGCACATCTCGTGGAGACTTTAACATACTATTACCCAAAATTGTGGACTTTAAGCCCCAAAACTGTTACCCGGGGGATTTGCTACCCAACAGGCCCCCAACATAATCATCGTGACTCATCCCGAGTCACTCTACTGGTGCAGTAATATTCACATGGAGATCATTCAACAACGTCTGTGCTTCGCTGACACTTGCAACAAAATCATCGTCCATCTGTTGTACCTGTTCCATGCGAGCCACCAATGCATCGGTATCAATATTAGCTTGTCCAAGTTCATAGACTACTTACATATGCGCCACCTTGCTCTCGATGGTTGTGGAAACCGCGAATGCCTCTTCAAGCCACGGCTGGATGCATTCTTTAAGCACCGCTTCCTTTTGTCGCGTGGCATCCACTTGTATCTTGAGAGCCTGGGCCTCCTTCATCTTGGCCAAATGCTGCACAATCGCAACCGTCTGCGCGGTCCCCTTGACATTATCATAGGCTTGTTGTAGTTCCCTTGCCTCAGTTTCCAACCGATGTAAGGTTGGGTCTTCTTGGAGTGAAGTGACCATACTAAGTCACTGCTCCAACAAGCTAGCGCACTCCTGCAAGGTGCGTGCTATTGTTTCCCGCCCGAACTAAATGGTACCTTTTCGTTGCTCCATAACCTCTGGTGGTGTAGAGGGTTGTGCTTTTAGTTTCAGTTCAGTGATCTGTAAGCTTAGGGCCAACTAAATCCTCGCTACTTCGTCCTTCGCTTCGCGAAACCCACTAGCCAACTTGTGGATCTGGATGCCAATAGGTAAATCTGCCGCAATCTCGAGCTCAGGGGCACGACAACGCACTTCTTTGACAATTTGCTCCATTTGTTGATTTTGTGCAACTGCTTCATCACGTTGGAGGCTCAACTGCTTGATGTTAGTTCACTGCTCGCTGAGTACCTGCATCGCACGACCTTCCCTCATGCGGGGCTCCTTTGTGACGTTGTCCTGAAGCTAATATAAGCTTTCGCAGGGGAGAGCGGCCAAATTTAATCCAAGCCCCGTAAGCCGGCCTACGACCTCTTTGTCCACCACGTTGTCTGTTGTTACTGCTCCTATCAGTAGTGCGATAGCATTAGCCATTTTGGCCTGACATACCCATAGCTTCAAGGATAGCAACTATTCCTGGCTGGAGGGCTCATGCTCTGAGCTCTTGCAGCTGCACGTTAAGCACGCCCAACACTGTCTTTTGCTCCGTCATGGCCTCGTCGAGCGTTTCCCGAGTTACGTCAAGGACTATATCTCTGATGTCATGTAGATCACCTTCGGTTAAACTAATAAGTTCCCCCTCCAATTTGGATGCCTTAGCCTTCTTTCGTGCCTTCGATCGTTTTGTCGGATGTGGTTTTTTTAGGGGTGAATAGGTGGTGGATGGCACTCCTCCTTTCATATCTACATCTCTTTCTGGATCTGGGGTTACCTGCGGCTCGCTTTTGCCCCCTGGCATAGCAGCCCCTCCTGCTATCACCTTGCCTGTGGAAGTCTGCATTGTTTCCCGGGCTGCCTGTACTTCTGTTGCATCCTATTCATTTCGCTTTTGTTGCGCTAAGCGCTGAGCCTCAGCCTTCTATTTTTGAATGGCGGCCTCATCGCGTCCCACTGCATCTAGTCCATGCCACTCTTTTGGCCAAGTCTCCATCACTGCATAAACAGCTTCATCGATGGCAATGAAGAGAAGTGTGGACCATGTCTGTTCTGGATCCTTGTGCGCCCTGAAGTATACATGGAGCATATCCACCTTAAACTCGGCTACGCTCTTCACACTGTCATATACTACTATAGATAGATGGTGTTTTTGATTGATCCACTGTCATATGCTCGCGTCCATCAGTATCCAAAAAATCTTGACTCTGCGGATTCTTGCAGCGTCCTTCGTCGCCCAAAGCAACGCGTATCTTGCGGCCTCTGGCCAATCCTGGTCCAGGGAAGGAAACTGACAATCTTTGGGTAGTTTTCTTGTAACCAATAGGATGGATAACAACAAACACACATAGTGGAAGGCCTTACCCTCCTCCTAGGCCTCCCTTTAGTTGGTCAGGAATTTGTCACAAAGGAACTATGCCCAATTGAATCGTTCCCCTTCTACGCATTGTTCAACTAACGCGACGACTACTGCTGGGACCTCGTTGCCTCGGCATTTCCTCATCACTTTCCCTACTAGCAACTAGGTAGCCACGTGGACCCCCTTGTCCTCAATACTGTCAATAGCATATCCCCTCTCCTTTTTCTCCAATTTGAATTTTTGTTTCAGGGCTTCTATGATCGTCAGGTCGCCTCTCATACCAACTATTTATGTGGGGTCCCTTTTGGCACAGGGAAGCTAAGTGATCCTATGAATAAGTTCTGTCGTGATGGGGATGGGTTTATCTATCCACAAGTATCCATCGTGTACCAGGCATAGTAATTGTCTGATGACCAACATTGTAATGGGGGGCCTATGAAAATGCAGAATTGATAGGAGGCGGAGTAAGCCAGCCTCCTCCACCTTTCGCAGCCATTCCCACGGCTGTAGTGTCATAACAACCCCCTCCATGCTCCGCTCTATCAGTTCGCTACTCTCCAAATGGGGAAATTTCTCAATATCTGCCAGGTCCCAGTCTTCAAATTTTATGATAGGGATGCGTCTGATCACCATTCCCTTGAACGAAACCCCTTTAGGGAGGGACGGGGTGATGAGTATGTTATCAATGGCTTCTAAATCCTTAGGGACCGGGGCCTTCCCTTTCCTTGGAGGAACATACTTAGGTCGTTTTGTTGGGGCCCAGACTGGCTGGATATCTTCTTCTATTTCTTCTTCGGGTTCTATTTCATTGACCACGGTCAGAGGGTCCTCTTCCTCTTCATCGCTCTCAATCGTAACGGTTTTGCCTTTTTCTTCCATTGACAACTTGCCAACTCTTGGATTTCACGGGGATTTCCGGACCGGTCCTACTGCCTGTGTGTGCTTCTTGGTCCACGGCGTCCGAGGTGATTTAGGGATCTTAGCTATACTCCCTTCCTGTGGCGGGGAGTTCTGCGTCGCCTCCTTGGATATGGCTATCATCTTAACTAGGTTATCCTGCATCTCCGTTGGCAACCTTTTAAACCATGGGCTTGCTCTCAGGGGTGACTCATCCATCTTCTTCCTGTTTGTTTGATAACAATATGTCTTAATACACAAGGTGCCAAGGGTTGTTTGAAGACAAGCCATGCATGCTTTATATGCATCTTTGAACTTAAATTCAACTGTTCCCTCCATTCGTAGCTCATTAATGTGATTTTGGCGGTAAACCCCTTTAGCCCTGTATCTTAATGGCTCGCCGCCCGCTCCTCGGTGTCTTAAATGGTACATCTTTTCATGAACAGTATCTGCAATGATCACCTTCTATCTTTCCCTTGCGGCAGCGTAGTCCTTGGTATGTGGACACATCCTTTGCTTCCCCCTGGCCCTGCACAACCTACCTACAGACTTCTTTTGAGTCCCACGCACTCTTCCAACTGCGTGGAGCGCTGAGACTAGGCCTCCTAGGGATAGTCAGGTGGTTGCATGCCTCGTGTGAGCCTTTCTCTTCCCTGCTAGCCCGGGCTATGGGCACCCTTCGCATACCTTCGAAGCAAGTCATGCCACGCATTTTGTGCTCCCACGTTTAGGAGGGTGTGGTGGCAACCATGATAGCAGGGTCATAGGTTGTTCTAGTATCGTAGAAGGGCCTGCTAGATCCGATCCCCTTATTCTTACATTCGCGCGGCTCGTTTGTGTGACTCCCATTTGTATTTTTCTAATTTCCTCATCCATCATTGCACTTTTCCTCTCCAATCATGCGCATTCTTCATTGATTTCGTGAAGCCTTTTTCTGTTGCGCTGAATGGTTCCATGCAACCGTCAGATTTCTTCATCCCTGATCTCTGTGAAGGTTATGATCGAGGAAGATTCGTCACTCTTCTTGGTTCCATCTTGTCTCATCACCTTCGCCCTCATTCGTGTGTTGTTGGTCTGATAACTCCTTGGAACCCTTGGTACGGGCATATTCTTATTGACTCGTCTTCGTGTGCGAACGATATGCATGCTTCCACCTATTGTCTCGATTGCTTGGTTGCGGACAGCTGGAATGCGTCGCTTTTCCTGTTGTCATTGTAGACTTAAATTTTTTATTCTTAGTCAGGGGGGCATTCGCACAACATATCTCTGCACCCTCTGCGACCGATAAACGTTTTGTCCTCCAACTTGCCCAATCCTCCTAGTCTCCTGATGTGTATTCCACCCTGGTGCAGTTGTCATGTGCAACGCCCCTAGTTGCGCACCGTGCCATTTTCGTGCCAGTCTCATCTTTTCATAGTGATCTATAGCTTCCTTTATGCGCGTTGTGCCCTCATGGGTTGGTATTTCCCTTACTTCAGACGTTATGTGTCGCAGTGACATTGTCATCATATTACAACTTAGTGTCGTTACCTCCTGCAATCGGTTTTGCCATCGCTCTATCTCTTCATCGGAATCTGATGTGCAAGAACTGTCACACTCCCATGAGATTCTCCCATCCATTGTCGAATTCACTCGGTCCTGGTCCTGCACTGTTATCTGGGAGATGCAGTCTAGTTCATCATCGTTGTCCTCCTTGCGCACAGGTTTAGTGTAGTGCGCGCCTTCGACGGGGTCCAACGGAACTACTACACGTAGAGAATTTTTCTCGAATATCATCTTTCATCTTTTTAGGTTGATAACCCCATTCATGTCTGTGGCCCAGTCTATGCCTAGCAACACGGGGTACGGGTTACTGACATCCACAATTTCTATCACCTCAAAGTCCGTCTGTGTACTTACGCCTTCAATGTCCACTGTCACCCCTTGTAGCCTTCCCATAGGTAAGATCTTCTGTTGGTTGGCCATTCACAATTGAATAGGAGACCACTGCAGCGTGGGCCTGCCCATGCGCTCCCACGTTTGTTTCGGTAATACATTCGTGTCAGACCCCAAATCCAGGATGACCTAATCCATCTTATAGTCCCCAATTTGCGTTTTTAAACGCATCTCCCGTCCGGTACGCAAAGCATGCTTTCCCAGCTTCCAGATCATGTGTGGCTCTTTTGACCCTGAGCACTTAGAGATTAGTTCTTCCAATCCCTTTATTGCCTTAGTATCGCATAGCAGCTTTATACATGTCTCTAGAAAGGTAGTAAGCATAGACAGATCCATTCCCAGTTCAAGTTGGTCCTTACTACCTGGAGTAGAGATTTCTGTGAAGCTCTCCTTAGCTTCCTTACCTGCTTCCTTCACCTGTTTCCTCTCAGATCTAGGTTCTTTTACCGGGACCTCGTGACCCTTCGAATCATCTCCAGGCTGCTTCCTCGTATCTCCCCCCCTAGTTGCGCTGCTTCTGAGTACCATGTTTACACTAGGTTCTTCTTCACATGGTTTAGACCTCATCATTTTGATGTTTTGAGTAGGAGAGGGTTGTAACACCCCTTTTTCACGCACTCGGGTGATCAGCGTCAGGTAATCTTTCATGGTCAAACTTCTCATAGTACGGGTAAGATATTCTCGTCGGGTTGGTGCAATCCTGAGCGTAGTACCCCGGCCCTTCGCAATTATAATAGATTAGTTGCCCGCAGCCTCGTCGAGGTCCCATTCCTCCTCTTCCTCGTCCGCGTCCTGGGAATCCATCGCATGGCCCCGCGGCTGAGTCGAAGCCTTGCGTCTCAGTCTGCATTCAATAAGCTGGGATTCTCTCCATCATTAACTCATAGCTTCGACACATTCACTCGTTGTGCCCCACTAATCTACAAAAATTACAATACAGCTGCTGCGAGGTCTGGGTATACTTCTGCAATAGGTGACAGTTGTCTGTTGTGTGCTTGCCTTCTACTTGACAAATCACGTACCAGAGGGCGAGTGCCGCACTTGGCCTTGCTTGTACCTCCAGAGTTAATGGCATCAGCCTTCCTCCCGCCAGATAGTTTGTGAATACAAGGCAGTGATCCTTGTCGTGACCTTGGCATTTACATTTTACGCACCATACCTCTGCGTGCGCCTCTGACCAGGGTGCCTTTTCTTATTTCAAGCTTTACATCTCTAAGCATAGGTTCTGTAGCTGCGTGTGGATTTGTTGAACTCCCAACCCAGGATCCTGTATAGGAGTCTCATGCAACCTCATTGTTGTTTCTAATGCTTCAGCCTGGGTCGAGATCTTTTGCTGTGATAGTGCCATCCTCAGATGTGGTGTCAAAGATGCCACAAACCATGCGCAGTTCTACGCAACCGTCAGCGTCATGTTAGCTTCCCAGATCGTACTCTTCAATCTTTGATCCAGATCCCACGGAGTTTCACCTGGCAGCATCACGATTTCCTTGAACCCAATGATCAACTGCGTCTCCGATTTTGGTCGGCTAAACTCTTTGTTCAGTGCATTTTGGATCTCCACTATTCCAATGTTTTGATGATCACTAGAGTGCTTTATATACCATGTTAACGCATGATCCTGCAGTCTGCTCACCAAAGTAGCCTTTTTAATGTTATCATTTGTAATGGCTTGGGCTTCCCATATTGCCTTGGCCACAAACTAGAACTGATCTCGCACCTCATTTCCTACGCCCCTAAACACATGCAACTTGATCGCTTATGCCATTCGAACCCTTGGAGGTGGTGGAGGTGGGGTAGGTGAAGATGTAGTTAATGAAGGCAGGGTTGATGTAGGTGAAGTGGGTGATGGAATGGGTGGATGTGGTAACAGTGGAATGCGTTGGTTTATCAACCGGACCGCGCTTCTCAAAGAGAACCCAACGAGCTCTTTTTCGCTTTCTGGCGACAATGAAATCAGGGGACTGCTTTCTAATCCCTCGATCCTTCGGTAACCTCTTCCGCTCCGCATTACCCTAGACATCAATGGACTCGCATAACCCGCTTTCACATAATAGTGTTTTAATCCAAGTAGTTAATGATTTGATGTACTTACCCTGCGACCGTTGGAGAAAATGCCTTTTCTCTTCATTGTAACTTACAGTTGTGTCTATTGCAAACTCAGTGATGAATCCTCCTATGATCCGATCTAGCCAATGATCTACCGCCCTCGCGATCTTATCTTTGGACAATTCTAGCATGCGCACCAACTCTGGAGTCCACACTATTGGGTGATCAAGTCTACACCTTCCCACACTATCAGCTAGCCTCGCGATCCACTCATACAACTTTGTCGAGAAGGTCGCAAGAAAGATATCATGGATTTCCGTGTATATGTAATGATCCAACCACCTCTCCTCCCATATCTGCAGGTTTTTATTCTCCTGTACCATGAACTCATGTAGCTTCTGGTCCAACCAATCTTCAAGATCTTTCTTTGTAGGGTTCAAGTGTTCAGACATCAGACATCCCTTAAGTAGATCCTGGTCTTGGCAACGAAACCATTTGTTGGCTTATTGGGGCCTAACCCAGGTTCGAAAGTGTATAAACCAAAAAAAATCCCTTATTACCGGCCCTTTCAGCAACAGTCTACGGAGCGCGGACTGAGGTCTCACCCGAGGCAGTAGGGGAGGGTGTTGGAACCAGGTTTCCACACCCTAGGGATGTCTTGATGAGAACTTGGAAGGTTCGCTAATAGACCTGCGGCTCCGTGCCACTTAGCACAGTTGTCAGGCTTCCGTGTAGATCCAAATGAGGCACTTCTTTATCACTTATTATTAATGAGGTTATTATAAGTCAAATCTACTTCTTACAGTCTTTATGCAAACAATTAACAGAGACAACTAGTGCGCGCACTCATAAATGTTATAGATTCGCATTAACTTAGAACATAAGCATAAAAATGGAGATCATAACAGATGCATAACCCAAAATGATAACAGATCCGCAATATTTCAAAACCAACTTAGCTTTATTGGTATCTTCGTTTCAGTACAAGCCACTTCTTGCCTTGCGCACTCAGCTGCAGGTGTCCGCGCACACAGCTGCAGACTCTACCAGGCCTCTGTGCACACAGCTGCAGAGCCTATTCCACTACTATCCAACCCGACTCAGACTTACAAACTCAGATTCACTCTTGCCTTCACAAACCCATACATTCAAGATCCAAAAATAAGAATTGCCTTCTACCCTTAGATCCTCGCTCTATTTATACATTCCCATGGTCCACGGACCATGGGTAGGCCGAATCTCTTTCTATTATTTTACATTATTTTTGAGCGGACAACCCTTTGACTTGACCCATTACATTTTGCACTCCGTGCACCTCGCGGAGCCTTTGCCATACTATTACCCAAAACTGTGGACTTTAAGCCCCAAAACCGTTACACAGGGGATCCGCTACCCAACAGATCCCAATGATAAAGCCACTCTGTCTACTATGCTCTAGATTCCTACTAAGAGAATCAACCATTATGATGTAGAGGAAGGGAGATAAAGGGACACCTTGCTTGAGACCTATAGAACTTTGAAAAAAACTCCCCGGGCTTCCATTGATTAAAGGGGAAATCCAGGGACCTTAGATACAAGATTTTATAATGTCAATGAAATCAGTGGCAAACCCAAACTTTTGCATGACATTTATAAGGAAGGAGTGACTAACTCTATCAAATGCATTGGTCATGTCAAGTTTAAAAATGAATCCTTGCTCTTTTCTAGATAGGATAGAATGGATTTCTTCTTGGACAAGCAAAATATTGTCAATTATATGTCTATTGGGGACAAATCCACCTTGGTTTTCATAGATCAATATGGGAAGAAGGTTTTTGAGTCTATTTGCTAAAATCTTAAATTTAATCTTGTAGGATGAATTACACAAGGATATAGGTCTGAAATGATGGAAAGAGGAAGGTCTGGATTCTTTAGGGATAAGGGCCAAGAAGGTGGAGTTGGTATTTCCTCCTATTTTTCTTTTTCGAAAAACCCAACAAGTCATTTTCAAGAGATAATTTATTATGAGCATCCAAAGTGAGTGATAGAAAGCAATAGAGAAACCATCAGGCCCTGTATCTTTGTCAAGGAGAAGATTCCAAATTGCAGATTGAAGTTACTCTTCCTCTACTTGCTTAGAAAGAGAAACATTAACCTCATCTGAGACTAAGTTTGGGATGTGATTGGTGAAGTCGTCATAGTTGGAATTCCCTTCATTAGTAGAAAGAAACCTTTTGAAGCGTTGAAGTGCTTCCTCTTTGATTTCCTCTTTCCCTTTGATTTTAACACTCCCTTCGCCAATAATGGTATCAATACGGTTTTTAACACTTCTAATTTTGGTGGTATTATGAAATAAAGTTGTGTTCTTGTATCCGTCCTGTAACCATAAATTCCTAGATTTAAATCTCCAGGTTTCTTCCTCTTTTCTATTGGTCCTGTATACTTCCCAGTAGATTTATTTTTGTTTCATTTACATTTCTTTTGTAACCTCTCATTCTTCCATACTCTTTCGAACATGATCTAGCTCCAATTGTAGCTCAACTTTCTTTTGTTTTGGCTCTTTATAGTGTAGTCTGACCTACTCCTTTAATGAGAATTCCATATCGCATATCCTTATTCAACATATGTTTCCCTTTTAAAATTATGTGTGATGAGACTTGTCTTGTATGACTTATTCCTTTGATCTTCAAATGAGGTCACCAAGAACTATATCCTTCAAAGTTGATCACCATAGATTTGTTGCAGCGGTCCTTCATGTTTTCCTATGGTGATGTCACGAGCTCTTGCTTCTAATGCTTCTTTTCCTTGGACATCCTTCTTTCATCTTTCTCCACTTCTTTGGTGAAATGGATTTCTTCTCTAGCGTTTTTGTTATTGTCCTTCTTAAGTTAAGTACACTCTTTCCTATAATGTTCATAGTCTTTGCATTATAGATCAATGATGATTATCTTCTTTCCTAGATATTGTAGATGAGATCTTATGAAGATATCCTTCATCCCTTGATATCTTTACTTTTGTGTAGATTAGATGTAATTCATGTGACCTTCCTTATCATACCTTCAGAGAGTGAGTTTATCATATGCATCCTTTTGATGTCTTCAATATTTCTATATGAGGGGATCTTTCATAAGTATCCATTTCCATGAATTCAGAGGAGACCTTTTGATTTAAAAACTTCAACTACTTAGAGGACTATGTCTATCCTCCTTCTTCATGTAAGGAATTTCGATGACCCATCCAATTTATAGATCTCCTTGCCAACACGAAGTCATTTTACCAAATTGATTAAAGAATGAAAGATACTTACTTAACAAGTGAAGATGAAATCTTCACCTTGGTCACTTTGATGGTGGTTGAAGAAGATGTATTAGAGCTCCCTCTTGGATGATCTTATTTCAAATGAAAAAGGCTCTCTTCAATAGTAAAAGGTTTCCCCTTTTGATGAGGAAGATTTGCTGCTTCTTTGGATGAAATTTTTCTAGGGCAAGGAGAGGATCCTTTCTTGCTTTATAACTTTGAAAATGGTGACACTGCCTTCTTGCCTTCAACATACTTTGACTTCTCTTGTAGTGTGGATTAGAAATGCTTCTAGGGTTTTCACTTTTTCCAAGATGATTTGATCTTCATCTTTAAAATTCCTTAGAACTTATCTTGCCTTGTATACTACTTGATGAGGGTCTTTGTGGTCTTTTGATGATGACTATAGAAACAAATGCTCTTGTTGTTGTAGACCGCTTCTTCGATCTAGGGTCTAGTTCTTCAATGTAGATCTTGATCTTTTGCTTTAATAACCTTCGACTTGCTTTGATGCCTTTCCTTGAAACTTGATCCTTGAATGTCTCTTTAATTAGATTCCCTTCCTTTGACTCCAGCGCCTTAGCTCTGATACCATGTTGATAAATCTAGGGCATTAATGTTAGTTGATTTCTCTTCCATTAGTGACTGCTTGTGAATGATTTTTACTTCTTTAGATTAGGATCTTCTTAATGTTAGATTATTAGTGTTCTTCACCATCAAATAGTAACCAATGCATGAACAAAAATACACAAGAGACACATAATGTAGGCATGAGCCTAGACCAAAACCTCTCACTCTTGTGATGGCACTGAGTCCTTCTTATGATGACATTGAGTCCTTCTTGAGATAGCACCGAAACTGAACCATAGTTTTGTTTTGCACCAAACTGTAGCATATCTATACTTGTCCAAATTGTGTAGCAAAAAGATTCTTGTTGTCAATGTATTTGTAAAGAATTATGAATTCCCTTGATTACACCGAATTGTAGTATCTTCGTTGAACTTGGTCCAATTTTCTTATTCGAACTATCTTTTGCACTCTTATATGAATTGAATACATTGACTGCCCATCAAATTCAGAGTATGACTATCTCTCTTCATCAAATCCGAACTTTTGTCTCTACAATTGACCTCCAAAAATCTCAGAGATAATCGAGTTCTTCACTATCCTTCTGTGAAGATCATAGCCATGTATTTATAGTAGTTTTTCCATAAATAAGTTGACTTGTATACATGAAGAGTTGTGTCTTTTATTTGTGAGCCGACTTGTGTTATTTAATTCTTCTTGCAGGCCAACTTCAAGAGGAGATGCATGCTTGTCTTTTGGAGGGCTATTTTGACAGTCCTATAAACTTAGAATACTTTTGACATATCTTCATACATGACATTGACTCTTTGAAAAATCCTAAAGCTCTCAATGGGAGCCATCTAGAAATAAAAACTCTTTCTCATGAAACCCACGAAGCAGGGCATATAAAAATAATTTTATTCTTTTCATTTCATCATTTACTAAGATCATAGTTACATGTCATTACACATACTGAACCTAGTCACATTTTACAACATGCACAACTCTACTTCATGCCCATAAACTCAAATTAACTAACTTAATTAAGTGACTTGGCCATGTCACTTCAGCGAACTGCATCTCAAGTCATCATGCTGATGTGGAAATTTGAATTTCACCATTTGACTAAGGCACAAGTCAAAATAAGCCTTTTCTTGCTACAATTTAACAAATTAATCAACCTCCATTGTCCAATTATGGAAATAGGATCTCAAAACTTGACAATACAAACTCAAAGTTACAACCATAAACATATTTGATGAACAAAGATTCATGAAATTACAAATCTCTCCTGGATCACATGAGATCACTTTGTCATGTACCCGTACTAAATTTATCCTAACCACACTTGTAACATGCTAACTAAAATACAAGCCACTTAATCATGCCACTTTTCCATTTCTTTGCATGTAACTTTTCAAATTCCTTGCATGCAAATTTTCAAATTATTTTGATACAACTTTGCAAATTATTTGCATCCAAATAGGCACAGATTAGCTACAACAATATTATCAAAATAATACTATCCCCAACCACAAAACAACATTTTCATTGGGACATTTCATCATGCAATTTGTATGAAATAAATCTTTAAACCATTTAAGCATTTCTTCAAACTTTCCATGCAAACTAATATGGTAAATTCATTTCATGCAATTAAACATGTATTAGCTACAACAATACTATCCCCAACCACAAAACAACATACTCATTTGGGCATTTCATCAAACACTTTGTCTGCAAACGAATATAGTAAATTCTTTATGTACAAATAAGCATATATCAACTACAACAACAATATTATCCCCAACCGCAACACAACATTTTCATTGGGGTGTTTCATCAAACAGTTTGTATGAAATGAATCATTGAACCATTTGACAATTTCATCGAACACTTTCCTTGCAAACTGATATAGAAAACAATTCAATACATATCAACTAAATTGTAAAAGTACAAGTTATGGAAATGGAACTAGATGATTAGCGGGAGTTCCCCTCATTATGGTTCAAGTTTCAACTTCTGGAACCTCTTAGATGAGAAGTTATAATAAAAATACCAACATAACCTATTTGGTGCACAATTTTAGGAGCACTTAAGAAGCTCAACTTCCACTTTTCATATTTCCTAAAATATTGTGACCCAATATAATAGTTTTTTACCACCTGATTAGTGGGATTTCCCCTCAATTTGGACATATTTTCAGGTTCTAGGACCTCCCAGAAGAAAAGCTATAACAGATATTCCAACATGGCCTATTTGGTCCATTATTTTAGGATAATTTAGAAGGTTTTACTTACTATGCTCATATCTCCTAAAATATTGTGACCCAATATCTGAACATTTTACCATGTTATAAATTGGGCTTTCCCTCAATATGGACAATTTTTCAGATTTTGGAGCCTACCAAAAAATATATATATATATATAGCATAAATTCTAGCATTACCTTTTTAAATATGCATTTATGAATGTCATCTTCCTCATATCATATTTCCTAAAATATTGCAACAAATATCTGAAAATTTTACCACATTATCAGTGGGATTTCCCCTTAATGTGGACAATTTTTCATCTTTTGAAACATAATAGAAGAAAATTTATAAAAGAAATGAAACAATTGTACTCATAGAGCCCTGCATATCCACATGTGCATATTAACTTGCACAAAAAAATTAGGACATTACAATCTCAAGGTAGAATTTCAATATAAATCACAAATCAATCAAGACATTTTTCCTATTGAATTCCCTGCAACATTTTCCTACAACAGTGTAAAATTATCACAAAGCCATACATAAATTTCAATAAATAACTACGCATCATATTCGCAACTCAAATTAATAACGTGTAATGATATTTTAACAACGTTTGGAATTGAAGGCGGGACTTCAATTTTCCACCCAACAATAGACTAGTTGCATCATATATCTCTCACAATAGGCACCCCCATGTCAGATCCATGATCCAAGGGGAATTCTTCAAGCAAAATCAGTTGGAAATCATGTTCACAAGTTTGCCTTCTTGCCCTAAATTCCAATAATGTCCTCAAGATTCTTTAATTCAACCAAAATACAACTTAAATTCTCAACACTAACCTCTATAATGTCATTCAAATTCCTTTTAATTATTTTTCTAGTGTCTCTCCATGTTCCTCATGGAACACTCTTGTGTGTCTCTTCATGTTTCTCATGGAACATTCTTCAAGATATTTTTCTTATTATTTGCACCATAAAATTAATTTAAGGTGCCAACTAATCCCATTTGGGTTCATCTTTCCTCTTCCCTCTTAAATCATGGATATGTGGTCCTAATCTTCATGCCATTACATAGAAATATACTTATTTATAATTCAAAATATTTTCACATTACCAAAAATTAGGGGGAAGTGTACTAGGGGTGTTACACAATCCATTAAACCCCTAATAAAAGAGAGAGAAAAGAGAATAAAGAGAAAGAGAGAGAGAGAGAGAGAAACCCCAGGTGAAAACCTCTTATGAGGTACCTAACGCAAGCTCATATGTTGAAAACCTCCCTAAGGTGACCAATGAGCTTGAAGGAAAAAAGAGAAAAATAAAAAATAAAAGATCCACAGGTGATATCCTCCCTTGAGGCACCTGGGGAAGACCCACTAAGGCTAAAAACCTCCATGAAGCAGTAAGTGGACCTTCGAATGAAAAAAAAATTAAAAAATGAGGACACAAAAAACTTCATCTCTATTTTAATTATTTTGATAGTTATGCATGTACAACAAAATTCTAGTAGCAAGATAGAAGATCAACCTGTAGTACAAGCACTTACCTTCAGAGCATTCAAGGAGCTTCCCCACATCCATCTCACTCGTTCCCACACTTTTCCTAAGCTTCCTCCATCATTCCTAGGTCTCTTCCATTTGTTTTATTCACTGCCCAAATTGCTACAAGATGCCACATAAGAATGCAATGCTAAATGTTTTTCATCAATAATCAAATAAGAAGGTGCGTAGGATCCCCTAACACTGATGCACCTCATATGCACCTGCCAATTTTCATCTTCCCCTTCACTGTTCACTATTCAACCACAATAGTCCCTCATTTCCACTCTTTTCCATCAATAATATATAGAGATTACCTCTCCATCACTACAAGTAGCTTCCTCCTGAATTATAGAAACTTTTGAAGCTTACATCCAAAAGAAATTATGTGTCTGAGGAGCTTTTTGGCTACTATAAGAAAAAACACAGTCATGTAGCATTCTTCTGAAGCCATACAAGCCCATGTTAGCACTATAGGTAAAAGGAGCCATGAATTCCACTATATATGGAGGATGTACAAAGCAAGACTAAGCAACTTTAGCCATCTACAACAATAACATTCAACCTCCTAAAACAATAGTATTTCGTCTATTTGAACTAGAGATATGTGGAGCAATAGCAACAACAATGAAAAGAATCCAAAAGGTATCTGGAAGTAGTGGTAGCAACATTATAACCTCCAACAGATAATCACAGGCAACAAGAAGTCGAATTATGACTTGAACAACCATTAGACCTCAAGGAGTAAAGGAAATCGTCAAAACAAGAGTAAGTGCAATTTCTCCTCACCAACATTTGGCATAAGAATTCAAGAAACATATCAATTATCATAAAAGAGTGATTTGCAATTTTACAGTTAGAATTTAAATAAGAACAATAGTTGGATTGGATTAGAATTTTCTTAAGAATATGGTGTGTTGAGTAGGAAGGAGTGCATGTTATTATTTTTCTTTTCCTCAACCTTGTAAAAAAAATTGTCAATTTTCCTCTACTTCAACATCCTCCACTGCGCAAAAAACCCTAGGATTCTGTAGCAATAGAAGGAAAATCCCTTGTTCCACTCTGTTAAAAGTAACAACATCCTGATATTAGAAACATAAGATATCCTACAGACCCATCCAAGATCTTTCAACACCCTGATGTTGGAAACATTTTTGCAAATTTTCAATGGCTATGGTTTTTCAAGAAGATTAGAGGCTTTGATGATGAAATTGCTCAAGGGTTTTCCTCAAATCTCTAGAAACTAGAAGGGCATGAGGCTATTATTGTGGTTAGAGGCCTCATCGTCTATCTAAATGAAGAAATTATCAGTAGGATCACCACAATATCCAGGGGGTTCAATTGGAACAAAGAGACGCTCGAGGCCACTACAAACAAGAAAAAATTATTCCTTTAGAATGAGCAACCCATAGAGGATAAAAATGGAGTGAGGGAAACCTTGACATACCCTTGGGATGAGGTAGCCTACCATATCCTCAAATATATTTCTTGGGAAGGAAGGCTCAACATTTTTTATGCCTATTAGTTTGGATTGCTTCATTAGCTCAGATTTCAAGTAGATTTACCTGCCCAAGAAAGACTCAACATTCCTCATTTCCTCCTTCAATATATAAGGAAATGAGGTTAAGGGTGAAAGGGGAATCATTATCTAGCTCACCATGGGCTGATAAAATTGATAGTCCTAGAATCCTTGGAAAGCCTACAAAACCCTATTTCTTGCACTGATTTCATAGACATGGGCAAATAAGCCTTTTTGGAAACCCAAGTTAAACCTCAACAAAGGAGGAAATTGAAGAAGAAATAGAAGAATCTGAGATTGAAGAAAGAATAAGAAGAAAAGACATAAAATAAGTAGAAATATAGACAAAGACGCAAGTTGAGACATAGGAATAGGTAGAGATGGATGAGGAAGGGTTGGCTTAGCTCAATTTGATAGAATTAGAGGCTCAAAGTCCCCAAGAGGCTATTGAGAAATAATTCAAGACAATAAAGAAGAGGAAAATGGGGGAAAAGGAAAGCACTTTAGAAGGGCATTTAGAAGAAGAAGTTGCTGGTACATTGGCATCCTCGAGTACCCCACTGAAGCCTAAAGTGAGGAAACCAAGGGGAGCCCCTCTTTACTTAGAAGAAGGAAGAGCAATAGAGTACGACAAGGAAAACCTTATCCACCTTCTCCCACTACAATAAAAATGAAGGAATCAATTAGCCATAATGAGGAAAAACCTAAAAAGGAAGAAGGACAAGAATTTGAGACAATCTCCATGTTGAAAATGTAGCAAGAAAATCCTAATTTATTTTTTCCTTGATTAAATTAGGAGAAATTTCAATTTCAATAAAATAAAATACTTGGAGGTATTTAAATGAGGTGACATGGATTTTTTCACTCAGTTAACTTAGTAAATTTGAGTTGGAGACACTTGAGTTCAATTCTACATGATTGATTGCTAATTTGTTGCAATCTATTTCAGTCAATTTGAGTTATTGTTAGGGTAACTAGTTCTCACTGTTAGTAGAACTAGTGGAGGTTTAGTCAAGGGTGTGTAACTTTTTTTACATTTAGTGATCATCCAGTTAAACTGATCAATCAACCTAAATTAACTTATGCATGCATAGAATTCGAGTTACCTAGTTGAGAATGGAATCCAATGGAAGTGTACTATCAGTTGTAAACTATTTCAAGTTGTACAGGTGGTGCATGTAGTCAAAGAAGGGCCTAAAGGAAATGCATAATCCAAATTGGTAAATTTCCTAATTAATAGGGGACTAATTCCCAAGGGAACATCAAAAGGAAATATGATCTTAGCATGCTGAGAAATCGGTTGAGTATTGGCTTGAGTCAGTCTGTGAGGCAGTGAGATAGATTATACTAGTGCAGAGGTTTCTTAGGCTTCAGAAAGCATTATACTTCTTCTCTATTATGTGATTAATGCAATATAGGTAGTAAGGGGTTTTAAGAAGTTTCCTTTCCCTAGATAAATCTTTGTGTGTGTGTTGAATGTTGATGTATGTTAATGATTTTTGTTCTCGATCATGATTTTTTTCCCGCATAAGAGTATAGTAGCTTCAAGTCTTGCGATCTAGTAATTTTCATGACAAGTTTTGAATCTACATATTAAATTTCTACATGGTATTAGAGAAGGAATCATAGTAAAGAAGAGAATTCGAAGTTGTCTTTGCTGGTGGATCGAATTAGCAGGATCAATACTTCAGAGCTAGAACGATGGCTTTTTATGAACTGAGACTCAAGCGTGCCCTTGAGGGTAGCTCAAATTATGTTGCTTGGAAGGACATGATGGAGGTAGTGTTGGAAGATAATTGCCTAAAGGATTTCATAGATAATGATATCCCAAAGGCTCCAACATTTGATGCTCAAGATCTAGCTAAATGGAAGAAGTGTGTATCAAAGGTAAAGAGGATCATATTGGAGGGAGTTCGAGACCATATTATCTCAAATCTCCATGGGAAAGAGACTACATATGCAATGTGGCAGGCCTTGAAATATTTTTTTCTAGAACAGTAGTGTCCATAGGAAGCTGGCACTAAAGGACAAGCTTCAGAATATTAAGATGCAAAAGGGTGACACAATTCCACAATACCTTAGTAGGTTCACACACTGTCGTGATGGACTTGGTCAAGTCGATGTTCCTGTAGCATAGGATGATATGGTAAGCCTAGAACTTCTAGACCTTCCCAAGAGTTGGCACAACTACCAAGATTTGGTAAATGGGAGGGAGAAGCTACCAAATTGGTAACGCCTTTGGTACAATTTGGTACAGGAGGAGATAAGGAAAAACACCAAAGATGAAACCTCATCTAAGGGTGATGATGTGGAGAATTGTGCCATGGGAAGAAAGGCAAAGAAATGGAGAGGGGATAAATCCAAATCCAAAGCAGAATCGGGTCAAGGGGGAAAGAAGAAAGACTTGTCCAAAATCAAGTGCTTTCACTGTCATGAACTAGGACACTATGCCACGAAATTTCCACACAAGAAAGTAGGAAAGAAGATCGTGGGAGGAGGAGCGAGGGAAGCCTTAGCTTCACAGTTTTAACTTGATTTTATGCTCATTGCATGCATCACAAGCACAGTGATGGGTAGTGTGTGGTATGTGGTATCTCGACAGTGGTGCCTCATTCCACATGATGAGCAACAAAGATTTTTTCAGTGACTTGGAGGAGAAGGACCTCCATATGCACATTGAGATGGGAGATGATGGAAGGTATAGCATGACCGACATTGGTACCATTGCCTTTCAGCAGGAATATGGCTCCCCTCTCAGGCTCAAGGATGTGATGTATGTATCGGATCTGAAGAAGAATTTAGTTTCCATCATGGTGTTGGAAGACCGTGGCTATGATGTGGTATTCAACAAAATAAAGGATTTCTTGAGACACATCTCCATGGGACAAGTGAAGTAGATCTGGGTATGAGTGAAGAACCTATACAAATTAGATGTGGAAGATTGTGCAGTATTAAGCACAAAACCAAAGAAGGTGCAGAGTTAATATGTCAGCAAATCATGGCATAGAAGACTTGGCCATTTGCATCATGGCTCTTGAAGATCATACAACATATTTCTACAGGCCTTCCCAATGGAGCAGTAGAGTAGTGAGATACATGAAAAGGGTGTACATTGGTTAAGTACACGAAATCCACCTTCAATGATCAGGACAACAGGGCACATGCAATCCTTGAAAGGATCCACTTTGATGTATGTGTACCTTTCTCGATAGCCTCCACCTCCAAGCACAAGTATTATGTTATTTTTGTGAATGATTTCTCACGGAAGTGCTAGATCTACTTCATGCAGAAGAAAGACTAGACATTCTCCAAGTTTGGTGAGTTTAAAGAAATTGTTGAGAAAGATACTAGCATGAAAGTGAAGGCTCTCAGGAGTGATAACGGTGGTGAGTATGTGTCGAATGAGTTTAAAAAATTTGTGCAAAGGAATGCATTCAATGGGAGTTGACAACACTTCATATCCCACAATAAAATGGTGTGGATGAGAGGAAGAACAAAACTATTTTGGGAGAAGCATGGGCGATGTTGCATGACCAAATCCTACCTCTAGACTTATGGGCTAAAAGCGTGCAACACAATGGTCTATTTTCAAAACAAGATTCCTCACAAGATTCTTGGCATGAGTACACCAGAGGAAGGTTTTTTAGGGAAGAAACTAGATGTGTCACACTTGACGATCTTTGGATCATCAATTTATTTTCATGTTTCCAAGGAAGTAAGGAAAAAGCTAGAGCTGATAGCAGAGTTCAGAATATTTGTGGGGTACACTGATACAACTCATAACTCTTGAGTGTAATTATCGTCCCTCAGGATGACAATGGTCATATGGGATGTGAATTTTGATGAGGAGAAGGAAATGAGGTGTTCTCTTGAGAGGGAGATTCGGTTCCAGCTCGATCAGGAGCTTTTGGCTCCAAAGGTAGAACCTTAAGAAGTTGTGGAGTAGCCACAAGCAGAGGAGGAGAGAATGGAGACATCCACTCAAGAAGCGACATCCAAAGAAGGAAGGAAGTGGACCAAGGAAGATGACAGATTATTGCAAGATGCTAGAGAGAATGTGGGAGCACCCACATCAAAACGCATGCAAAGGAGGTCGTTGGATCGGTACACTAGGTACATGGCTTTGATGAGTGAGCTAGTTGAGAAAAAACCATCTTGATTTGAGGAACAAGTGTAGAAACCAGTGTGGGTTGATGATATGGTAGAGGAATATGATTCCATTGTCAGAAAGAATGTTTGGGAGGTGTTCCCAAGACCAGCAAACAAATCAGTGGTTGGTTTGAGATGGATTTACAAGGTAAAACATGCATTAGATGGGAGCAAAGAGAAACACAAGGACATATTCGTGGCCAATGGTTTCTCTCAGGTGGAGGGAATTGACTATTATTAGACCTTTTCTCCAGTAGCAAGGTACCTATCCATTAGGTCAATTCTAGTAGTGTCAACGTAGATGGGGTGGAAGATCCACCAGATGGATGTGAAGACAACATTTCTCAATGGAGTTGTTGAGGAGGAAGTGTATATTGAGCATATGGAGGGGTTTTAGACCTTTGACAGAGAGTCACATGTGTGCAGACTCAAGAGAGAGTTGTATGGACTCAAGCAAGCACTCTATGGTTGGTATACCACGATCAATAACTATCTCACAAGTTTTGGCTTCACCAAAAGTGAAGCAGGTGTAAACCTTTATCACAGTGTGGTAGAAGGTAAATTATTGATTATTTATTTATATGTCGATGACTTGATCCTTACTAGTGATGATCAGCTAATCATATATTGCAAGAGAGTTTCAGATGAAGGACATGGCACTCATGCATTATTTCCTCCATGTGGAAGTATGGAAAGAGGGTGGAGAATTGTTTATCTCTCAATGAAAGCATGCCAATGAGATATTGAAGAAATTCTACATGGAGAGCAGCAAACACATGGAAACTCCTCTAGCTGTAAATTGGAGGAAAGAGGATGCCATTTCAGGTGAGGAAATGAAGGCTACCATTTACAAGAAGCTTGTGGGTTCACTTATATATTTGGTTAACACATGATCGGACATGTGTTATGCAGTGAACCAACTTAGTAAAGCCATGGTTAAGGCAACCGAACTGTATTTGAAGGCATCAAAGCATGTGTTGAGATACCTCAGAGGCACTACTCAGTTTTGTCTTTGGTACAAATGAACAAAGGGGGTGAAGCTGCAAGGCTTCACAGACGTAGATTAGGTGGGATGTCCATCAGATAGGAAGAGCACCTTAGGAGGAATTTTTAGCTTTGGACCAACAATAGTTTCTTCGTACAGCAGGAAGCAAAGTTATGTGGCACTCAAATCAACAGAAGTAGAATACATGGCTACAAGTTAAGCTGCATGTGAGGCTATCTAGATGAGAAAGATTCTTGTTGGGCTATTTGGTCAGAAGATGGATCCTACAGTGATTTAATGTGACAATCAGAGTTGTATCAAACTCTCTTAGAATCCAATATTTCATGATCAATCCAATCATATCGACATCCGGTATCACCATCTACGAGATTGTGTGCAAAGGTGGATTATGTTGTTGCAGTACATTCTGACAGAGGAACAAGATGTAGATATTTTGACAAAGGATTTGTCAAGAGGAAAATTCAAGTTCCATATAATTAGTATTGGGGTCTCCGATAATCCCTTTATTGTTGATAGAGGGAGTGTTGAAAATGCAGTAAGAAAATCCTAATTAAATTTTTCCTTGATTAAATTAGGAGAAATTTCAATTTCAATTTCAGTAAAATACTTGGAGGTAGTTAACTGAGGTGACATGGGTCTTGTCACTCAGTTAACTTAGTAAATTCAAGTTGGAGACACTTGATTTCAGTTCTACATGATTGATTTCTAATTTGTAGCAATCTACTTTAGTTAATTTGTTAAGTTTAGGTATGGTCTATGTTGATAGCAAATTTACTTCATTTTTCCATATTATCTCAATATCAATTCCAGATTAGCAATCACATTTAGCATGATAGTAAAATGCAGATAGAACATAAACATAAATTGCAGAAGACAAGCCAAGATAAGGGGACACAAGATGTGGCGCCAACCAGGGACAAACCCCAATGTGAGGAAACCCTTGATCAATTCTTCTTATATGTTCTTCAATAGTTCAACAGAGAGAGAGATAGTACATATACCTCAAAAGTCAACATTTTGGCTTATCTGAATAAGAGCAGATATCTTCTCTAAGAAGATGGCACATGTGGTAGCTGATCTGAACTCAGGTTAAGGCATATTGCTTCAACTGATCCTCCAAGGTGACTCCATCACCATGCAACACCCATCACTGTGCTACACCTCATCATCATGTTGCATCCGTCACTGTGTTGCACCCAATCACTAAGCTGCTCTTCATCACTATGTTGCTTCCCATTACTAAATAGCATCACATCATCATGTTGTACTCATCATCAACAGGCTGCTACAATGCATCGTTAGGCTGTTATATCTACATGTCCATCATCACATTTTGTACCATTGTGTTGCACCATACTGCACTACGCTGCACCCATCCTTACTGTCACCAATATGTTGCACCACTATCATTGTGCACTATGTTGCACCAATCATCATGCTGCATTAATCATTGTTGCAACTAAACATGCTATCTATAACACCATGCTGCATCCAACATACCTGTTATCGTTTTTTATTTTTGAGGTTGTGGGAGTAAATACATTAGACAACTTCAAACCACTTTTGAATGATGGGATCTAGCGCTGCCAGCTTCAGAGAGGGCTCTCTCTTTATGATTTAACTTGGTTTTTAGGTTGATTTTAGGCTAGTTATTATTGTGCTTGGTTGTTTGTTTGAATTTGGTTGGTTGGTTAGTTGATCTGAATAAATTACTTTCTTTCCATTGGGTTATGGAGTCAAATAAAAACTGGATGTTGCACCAAAAGTTCAAAGGAGTAGCCACGGGGCAAGCTAGTTAGATTTACTGGGCCTTTAAATTAAATTATGGAATGGAGAAAAGGTGTGATTCAACAGGGATTGAGAAGCATTTCATAATTTCTTAATCATACTTTCACAAGAAAACATACATATTGTAAACATAGTCCAAATAAGGTGCTAAAAAATATATCCTATTTTTCACATCTCCTATTTTACAATTAGATTTCAGATGCATAACATAAAGAGAATAACAATGAAAACCCAATTACAGTAGGAAAAACATCACCAGTATTTCATAACACAAGTATCCTGGGAAGAGTCTTTTCATTAATGGTGCTCCAACAACGTGGAAAAGTACAATGATTGATAGAAAAGATTTACAATGTTCAGGAACCAACCCTCAATACTTTGAATGAATGAAGTATTTAAACATACTTTACAAAAAGGATTACAATTAATGCCTCAGTGACAGGGCTGTTGAAATATGGCAACAAGAATATTCCAATTTAATTTGTCCTTGAATTAAATTGTGAATTAAAATCAAACTTGGTCTTAACAGCTACTTGGAAATAATTAATTAATTTATTTTAAATTAATTAGTTGGAGAAATTCAAGTTAGAAGTTTTTTCTGAAGTCATGCAAGATTTATCCCTTAAATTAAGGAGATAAGATTGAGTTATATTTGAGTTGTAATTAGTTAACTCAATCTACTGATTTAAGTCCAGTTAAATTAGCTACGAACTATTTGAGGAACTAATAGTGAGTTAATAGTCAGTTAATGCATTAATGCACTCAACTAGTGCTACTCCAGTTAACTGAAGATTCTCTCATCAGAAACTCATGCATGTTTATTATGAGAAAGACCCAGTTGAGATAAATGTTCAAGGACAATTTACTATCAGTTGCATGTGTTTTCTCATGGAGAAAACTCATGCATGCAATCAAGGATTCATCCATGAAGATTACGCAGTTTTGGAGAAGAGATCATCCACAAGGAACAACGCAAGGAAATAGGAGCTTGGAGGGCAGAGAGGAAGGCTGGAGAGAAGCCAAGATTGCCTGTGAGAATCTATGAGGATTGTACTGAGAGCTGGCTAGTTGTGAGAGCTAAGGCTTTGTATAATTCCTATGTATTTCCACCATGTATGATAATACAATAGTATGGGGTCTTTAGCTGAGGCTTTCCCCAAGGTATTTTCATGTGTATTGTGCCATTGATTCTTCTTCTTCTGGTTATATTGTTCAGCTTGATCTTTAAGATTCCGCAAATTGATACTAGAAGTAGGTTAGAGTATTATGCTTTGATTTATATTGCCTTATCAGGTTAACCTACCATCAGATTTTCTACATGGTATCAGAGTTGTGAACAGTATACTGAGAAGAGAATTCGAAGTTTGAAGTTTGGGGTTACAGGTGCAAATCGAATTCATATCATACTTCAAGGTTGGCCAATGGCATTCTATGGCTTGAGACTCAAGTATGCCTTGGAAGGTAGCTCAAATTACATAGCATGGAAATATAGAATGAAGGCTGTATTAGAAGACAATGGCTTGAAGGAATTCATTGATCAAGAAATCACAAGGCCAGCTTCAACTAATGCACAATAGTTGGCTGAGTGGAAGAAGTGTGTGGCGAAGGCGAGACAGATCATCCTTGAGGGAGTTCA
>APFE031747008.1:80256-116025 GCA_000404065.3 Pinus taeda | reverse complement strand
GATGTTGGAGGACAAAGGCTACAATGTTGTCTTCAGTAAAGGAAAGGCGTTCCTAAGACACATAGACACGGGTCAGACCAAGAGGATAGGGATTCGGGTGAAGAATCTCTATAAACTAGAGGTAGATGATTATGCAACATTGAGTACAAAAGCAGAATTGGTGCAAAGCCAAGACATTGGCGAGTTGTGGCACAAGCGGTTGGGCCATTTGCATCATGGGGCTTTGAAGATAATGCATTAGATATCTACAGGACTTCCCAAAGGTAAACTTGAGCAAGTTGACACATGCAAAGGTTATACCTTGGGAAAGTACACCAAGTCTTCCTATCATCATTAAGATAGTCGAGCAGAGGCTATCTTAGAGAGAGTTAATACTAATTTGTGTGGACCATTCTCAACTGCATCCACAACGAAGTAAAGGTATTATGTGATTTTCATTGATGACTATTCTCATAAATGCTGGATTTATTTCATGCAGAAGAAGGACCAAACTTTCACAAAGTTTTGTGAGTTCAAAGCTTTGGTCAAGAAAGAGTAAGGGAAGAAGATCAAGGCCTTGAGAAGCGACAACGGTGGAGAATATGTCTCTCAAGAGTTTAAGGACTTCTGTGCAGCTGAAGGAATTAAACAAGAGTTGACGACACCTCATAACCCACAACAGAATGGGGTGGTCGAGAGGAAGAACATAGCTATTGTAGGGGCAGCATGGGCAATGCTGCATGACCAAGGCCTACCACTTCACTTGTGGGCTGAGGCATGCAACACAATGGTGTATTTGCAGAATAGAAGCCTACATCACATACTTGGGATTAAGACACAGGAAGCTTTCTCTGGTAAGAGACAATATGTGGGCCACTTTAGGATCTTTGGCTCATCTGTATATTTCCATGTGACAAAGGATGCACGGAAGAAGCTTGAGCCGACAACAGAGTTGGGGATATTTGTGGGGTACGTTGATACACCTCCCAACTATTGGGTGTACTTGCCTACTAGTCGGAGGACAGTGGTTCGCAAAGATCTAAAGTTTGATGAGCAGAAGGCCATGCGAGTTCCCTTGAGAGGGAGCTCCAACTACAGGTTTTGGAGGAATTATTGGATCCTAAGGAGGAGCAGCCTCATACTGATGCAGAGTAGCCACATGCAGAGGTTCCAGAAGTGGAGACATCCACTCAAGCAGAGTCTTCCAGAGATGGACGGAAGCACACAAGAGAAGCTGACAGATTGTTGGAGGATGCGAGAGAGAATGTGGGAGCACCATCTTCTCAGCACATATAGAGGAGGTCACCTGAGAGGTACACTGGATACATGGCCCTTGCTGGGGAATGTGTTGAGACCGAGCCATATTCCTTTGAGGAAGCTGTGAAGCAGCCGATTTGGGTTGATGCTATGTTGGGGGAGTATGACTCCATAGTTCGTAACAGTGTTTGGGACGTCGTTCCCAGACCAGAGAACAAGTTAGTTGTGAGTTCCCGTTGGATTTACAAGGCAAAGCAAGCTGCTGATGGTAGTGTGGAGAAGCATATTAAGGCAAGTTTTGTTGCCCGTGGATTTTCATAGGTCGAGAGGATCATGTTGCTGCAGTATATTTCGACAGAGGAGCAAGATGTTGACATTTTGACAAAGGCATTGTCAAAGTGTAAATTTGAGTTCCATGGCGACAAGATCAGGGTGGCAAATAACCCATTTCTTGTTGAAAGGGAGTGTTGAAATATGGAAACAAGAATATTCCAATTTAATTTGTCCTTGAATTAAATTGTGAATTAAAATCGAATTTAGTCTTAACAGCTACTTGGAAATAATTAATTAATTTATTTTAAATTAATTAGCTAGAGAAATTCAAGTTAGAAGTATTTCTGAAGTCATGCAAGAGTTATCCCTTAAATTAAGGAGATAAGATTGAGTTATATTTGAATTGTAATTAGTTAACTCAATTTACTGAGTTAAGTCCAATTAAATTAGTTCCAAACTATTTGAGGAACTAATAGTTAGTTAACAGTCAATTGATACATTAATGCACTCAACTAGTGCTACTCCAGTTAACTGAAGATTCCCTCATCAGAAACTCATGCATGTCTATTATGAGAAATACCTAGTTGAGATAAATGTTCAAGGATAGTGTACTATCAGTTGCATGTGTTTTCTCATGGAGAAAACTCGTGCATGCAGTTAAGGATTCATCCAAGAGGATTGCACAGTTTTGGAGAAGAGATCATACACTTGGTAAAGGAAAATCATCCACAAGGAACAGTGCAAGGAAATAGGATCTTGGAGGGCAGAGAGGAAGGCTGGAGAGAAGCCAAGATTTCCTGTGAGCATATGTGAGGATTGTATTGAGAGCTGGCTAGCTGTGAGAGCTAAGGCTTTGTATAATTCCTATGTATTTCCACCATGTATGATAATACAATAGTATGGAGTTTTTAGCTGAGGATTTCCCCAAAGTATTTTCATGTGTATTGTGCCATTAATTCTTCTTCTTCTGGTTATATTGTTCAGCTTGATTTTTAAGCTTCCGAAAATTGATAATAGAAGTAGGTTATAGTATTCTGCTTTGATTTATATTGCATTATCGGGTTAACCTACCATCAGATTTTCTACAATGGCATTCTATTATTAAATTAAACTAATAGAAATGAAATAATGCGACCAAAAGAGGTGAACCTGGCAAAATGATTTGGATATCTAGCACTGCATTGGTGGAGAATAGTTGCTGAATGGCCACTATTCAGGTGTTGCGCCGGTGACGCTAACCTGTCTTTTTAATACTAGAATTCACACACCTTATCCCACCGCTCTTCATCTAGAATAGAAATCTTTGTTACCTTGCGATAAATCTCATCTACCTCAGTATACTGAGCGAAAGTGGGTTTCACTACAAAAATGTGTTTTATCTCATGTTGTATAAAACTCATGTTGCTGATAGCTTCATAAAAATCTCTCCCTGTCATAGTACCTTTGATGTGGGTAGACTTGGTTGTATCCTTTGCAATGTATTGAAGCTTCTTCATGTAGTCTTCCATGGTCATCAATTTATCATTGATCACAAGTAAAGAAGGCATACCTTTCTTGTTTAATGCTTCTATTCTAGTGAAAAACTTGTTGGCTGCTACCTCCAAAGTGTGACATTTCTCCGTCAGCTGTACAACCAAGTTCTTCTTTGTTAGAACTTTCTTTACTTATAGGATGGTTTCTGTTCTGTCATCCACTCCCAAATCATCCAGCTCATATCTTTTTTTGGAATTGAGAAACTTTATGATGTTGTTGGCTATGGCGGGCATTTCTGCCAATTCAGCATTGATAGTGGAAATGGTTTGCTTGGATTTCTCCATCAATTCCTTCTGCTTAAATATAATCTGGATACATCGCCATATTTAATTTATTTCTTCAATAATATTGTTCCATATAATTTCTTTAACCTGGGCTAGTGTATGGCCAATGGAAGACTCAGTTACTAACTTCCTCCATACTTCTATCTAGTTTTGAGCTCTCTGTAGCTCTGCTGCATGAAAAGTCTCAGTCTTTGTCTAATGATCTTGTAGAATATTGACTTGAGCCTGCAACCTTTTGATCTATTCAGTATGGAGAGACATGTTTTGTACTGCATTTTCCAACTAATCTGCAATAGCCCCTGCGCTTGTTGTAGAAGATGTAGCTGTAGGAATGGTTGTGATAGGGAGTGCTTCCAAAGGGACAACAACCATTTTGGAAGCTTTCTCCTTTTTTTAATCATCTTTTCCATCTTTGTCTCCATTTGCTTCAACTGTGCACTTTGCTCCATGATGAGCTTCATCATGTTTGCCTTTTGTGTCTCTGTCTCTTCAATATCCTCGGCCAGAGGATCTTCTGTAGCTCGTAATTTCAACTACTTCCTTAATGCTGATATGTCTGTATTTTTTTCCTTACTAGCTCTTCTACAACATTGATGTTTGTAGGGTCATAACCTACTTTGATCACCAAATCCTCCAGAGCTTTGATCCCGGTGTCCTTGGCAAGTGCATAGGCCTTCCCCATCTTCAGTTGTGATTGAACATTGGCTAATGTAACCTGGTCAATGGGATGTATGTCTTTTACATCAAACTCAAATGATGTCTTCTTATAGTCCGATGATGCCTTGAGCTGGGGAACTTGTGCCTAGAGGAATGCCATTTACATTTTACCTTTCTTTGAATCAAAGGCTAACAACAACCTGATTGTAGGTGTTGATTTTCAAGGCCTCATTCCTCATTTTAATCTCTTTAAAAATATCAAATACACTTTTCTCTGTCTCCTCTATAGTAGATGTGTTGGTTTGCATAACCTGTTGTTGATCCTGTGAAGCTGTGGAGGTAGTGGGAGAAAGTGTAGTTTGGTCACCTATTGATGAGAAAGAAGTGGCTCTCTAGTGGCAATAATGTTCTCCTGCTTTGAATCTTTGCTCAGGATTAGTTTTGAACTGAGTTTGGCCTTCTTCCTATACATTATTTTAAAACCTTCATTGAAAATTTTAGTCCCTAAAGGGGACTCTTCTTCTCTGCTTCTCTTTGTTGTTTTCTCCTGCATGGTAGGAGTCTGTACTATGGAGGATGAAACTAGCTACTCCTCTGCCTCTTGTAGGGTGTTCTCAACCCATTCTTATT
This sequence comes from Pinus taeda, assembly GCA_000404065.3. NCBI lineage: Eukaryota > Viridiplantae > Streptophyta > Pinopsida > Pinales > Pinaceae > Pinus > Pinus taeda. The sequence goes on along the minus strand of APFE031747008.1, from coordinate 111,412 downwards.
GGTTTTTATACTTCTCTATCTCTGGTCTGGCTATGTGAAAATAAGTAGAGGATTTGTTTTCCACTCTTAATTTAGAAATGATCCCTAATGGATCATAAGACTAGGTGAAACTAAGGCTGAATTGCATTTCTTTTAGTAGCTTATCTGCTTCTTCCCCTACTGCCCTGTTGTTGCAAATGAAAGGCCCTATCTTTGTTTTAATTTTGAATTGGGACTTCTTCTTGGTAGTTACAAAGTGGATCTCATCCACATTGATCATTTTCCTTATGTGCTCTAGAGAAAAAATCCTCATTAGGAGGAATTTAGGCAGCTTGTAAGGTGCAAGCTCACACCCAAATATTCTTAATTCTATGTAATTCTCATAGAGGTACCAATCCCATGTCTGGACTTGGTCTAATAGTTACAAAACCTTTTCTTCAAGGATCCTTGGTTTTGTCTACTGCCTACGAGACTGATTGTTGGATGTACAAACATCTCTATGAACTGTTTGTATGTGTATTCCTTTTGTTCCTTCATCACTAGAGTAGTCAAGAAAATGACTGACTGTTGATTTCCTTCTTCATCCAACTTTTGTAAAGCAATCTTGATGTTGTTTCCCTAAAATTATAAGAACATATAAACTAACACAGAAGCATACTTGAATAACTCCTTTGTATGGAATTTGATAAACTGCTCATGAATAGGATCTGCAAGAAATTGGCTAAAGTTAAACATGATGGAGGGCTTGGAATCAAGAGAGAAAATGGACAAAAATCCTATGATGGCCTCATCTACCCACTGATACGAGGAATAGCCAAGGAGTTAAGAGATGACTGTGATAATTTGCTTGGCTCTCTCAGGGAAAATAGAGGAGGGATAGGGAGGATTTTTCTTTGGTAATGGGGCATCTTCTGTTAAGAAAAGCTTAAGGGTTTTGGCCCTCTTGGAAAAGTCTAATTTATGGTACAATTCAACAAGTGCTTCATAGGAAAAGGGGGTGGCATTCACTACTGTAGGGGCTTGCATCATATGGTCTGTAGATTGAGGAGTGATAGTGAACATAATTTCTCCAGTGGGAGCAATGATGGCTCTTTGGCTTGGCAAATAACATGCATGACAGCTCCTAACAAATTTTGGGGTGCTGTGGGTATGGGGAAAAATATAGTGGGGAAAATTGGATTTCCCACATTTGAATGTCATTTGATTTATCTATATATTTGTCCTCGAGCCAACAATACATCTCAAAAATGTCAAATTCACAGAGAGTTTCATGGATATTATAGTCTATGTCTGCCAAAGGGATGTGGTGAAAATCAATGGGAGGGTGGATCATAGGACTCAGAGGTTCCTCTGGTCCCTTGTCCTTTAGAGGCATCTTCGGATAAGGCTAAGGACAGTGATGAAAACTGGATTATAGGCTTAAGTACGTAGAGAGGACTTAGGATTTGCGGACAAAAACAGAGGTAGTAGCCTAAAATTGAGTAGCGGGCAATGTTCCCAACCTGGTGAAGAGTTTGTATTTTGCAGTGGTATGCCTGTAACAAAGTGATAGCAGTGGAAATGTACAAGCTCAATAACTAGTTAATGAGAAAAAGGAGGGATTATATAACACTCTCGTTTTCCCGTTGATGGTGGCGTAGGTCCATTGAATTAACGATTAAGCGATTTGATTGCTTAACGACTTAATTTTGGAGGGAGCAGATGTGATTGGCGGAATCAACGGGCAGATGACTTGACAGAAGGTGAGTGGTGAGAGTGCAACGGATAGAGGAGCGGTATCAGGAGGCAGAGAAACTGCTTTTTGGAGGGGGGGAGGTGGTTAACGGTTTCGCCTGAGGGGGTTGCGAAATGACACAATGCTGACATGTAACGACGGGCACGGTTTCGAATACCGCCCATTTTGGACCCCCCCCGATGGTAAAATTCGGATGGTGAGGTGGGGCTGAAATACACTTTGGGCCGTCAGATCATGGGAGGTGGGCGCAGATGAGGGGAGAGGTGGCAGAGTGTTAATGTGACATGACGAGGCACTTGCTGGGGTCAGCAGGAATGAATTCAATGCATAGTGGAGGAATAATATGGAGTGTATGATGGGGTAACGAAACTTAGGAATGGGGAGGTGGAAGAAAATATGAGCAGAGGGGTGACTTGGGGTATTAAAACTTAGGAAAAGGGGATTAATACACCAAAAATTAATTGATATATTAAACCGTAGAGTAAAAATTTACTCCTTTGCCTTTTTCTTCTGCACATGAAAGTAATATTTGACATTTAGCTTTAGGATAAAATCTTCATGTTTTTCATCTAACCATCATAGTGCTTCTACCTAGACTTTATCATTTCAATTCTTTTCCTAAGCTAACATTTCTCTTCTTGCTTTGCAGGGTGCACTTAAACTACAAGACCCAAATCATTTTTCTTTATGTACATCTACCTTATCCTATCACTTATTTCACCACTGACTTAGATTAAACTGTTGAGTCAATTTTATTTCTACCTAGCTACTGATTTACCAAGATTAAATTGTTTGGTAAACCTTCATTCACTAACCTATTTATCATAAATTTAAATGTGTTCAGTCATGATTAAATTATATGACTTAAACAAAATTTTAATCAGTGTGGCATTCAAGAACAATTTGCACACAATCCTTATTTGAAAATGGAATAAAAGATCTAACTTATGAGTAGTGGCACTTGGACTTGCAACACTTTTAGTTTGATTTTCTATTTTTTCTTTTGTGGGGTTCATATTTCCTTTTTCTTTATTAATTTTTTTAACATACCCTCTTTTCATTTTCTGTTTTTTATTTTTTTGGAAATCATTTGAATATTGGAATTTATGTACAATATGAAATCACAAATACAAAATACTCAATCACCTTGAGATCTTATAATTTATATGTTAATTTATAGTATGTTCTAAGCTTAGAGCAGTTTACTTCAAATTCTTCTTATTAGCCACTGTTTAGCAATCACATTAACATAAAGTAAAATGCTGATAGAACATTAATAGATCGACATAAAACAAGCCAAGACAAGAGACACCAGATGTGGCGGCTAGCCAGGGACAAACCCCAATGTGGGGAAACCCTTTGATCAAATCTTCTATAATCTTCAATAGTTCAGCAGAGAGAGAAATAGTACAAATACATAAATTTGTAATTTTATGACAGCAACAACAAACCCTAACCAGCAAAGTCAAAGCTGGTCAAACAAGATAGAATTGACCTCCAATTTGCTTGGTCAATATCCCAGTCAACTCGGCCTCCAACAACAAGAAGACATGACCCAAAAACAGTCTGAAAAACTTATTCAAATGTAGTCAACTGAAGTCAACCTTCTGCCAACAATTAGGACAGTCAACGCTGGTTAAACCTGAGGTCAGAATGCCTCGGTTTGCATGCTAGAATTTTAGGCCTACTTAGGAGAGACAACCACACCAAATCCGTAGCCCTAGAAAGTCAACGCTGGTCAAAGATACCATCTGCAGCTTCTATGTCCTCTTTTCTGCGTCCTTCTGCATCCTCCTTCCTTGTCCTTCTGCATCCTCCTTCTTCCCACATGTGAGCTGCTCCTTGTGTGTAAACCCAATCAACAAAGGAGAGTGAAGAATGTGATAGACGAGATGAGTGAATAATGCCTCAACCTATCTTGTATTTATATGAAACGTTCAGCATGTGTGCCACATATTTAGTTGTTGGTGGACCTTGATAATCTGCCAAGTAAATACAAATAAATTCATATCTCCATAAATACTTGTCAGAATCGGATGATCGTTAGATCAATTCTAAACCTCTCAATGAGAGGAATCTAAGAAAAATATTAGCTGCCATAAATAAGATGACCAGCATGGAGTTTGTCCCTAGTTTCCAATTTTAATTCTCCCTCTCAACTAGGGAGAACTCTATTTGCTAATCCATCTAACCGTCGGTACTATCTTTGCAATCAAATACACTGCCCTGCACTGCTCTGCTCTACTGAAATATGAAGAAGAAGAAATGATAGAGGATTTATCATACCATCCTCCACTAACCCGAAGTCAGCCCAGAGAGTGTGTCATACCACTCTTACTGATCCCAGATCATTGCCAGAAGAGTGTCTCAAACCACTCATACTGATCCTAGATCAGTTTCATTGATCCCAGATCAATGGAGGTCATCCTAGCATAGGGAGTATGGTAGATACAACAATGCATCCATTGATAGTACGACTATGGTCCCTAACCCCATTTCCCTACCCATTGGCTAGAAGAGAGGTACTTCCCATGAGTCCCAAATTGCATGGGTAGGATGCCTTAACAAGAGAACCACTCATCCTATCCCAAAGTCGCCACGGGGTGTCACAGGGGAAGGCTGAACCTTTCACCCTATACACAACGCACCACTAGGGGAGGACGAGTCGCCCTATGATCACTTGTAACTCCAAGAAGTACCCCAAGCCCCCTAGAGCTCTCAGAGCTCAATGCATGCATCATGCAGTATCCTCATAAGAGGGTCTCTCAACGAATCTAAGTCATTCTTATAAATTCAAGAATTTGACCTTTCCTAGGGGCTTCATCAGAATGCCGGCGACCTGCTCATCTGTACCAATATTTTGGAGCCTTATTGCTCCCCGTTGTACCATATCCTAGATAAGTGGTACCTGATATCGATATGTTTGGTGCGATCATGAAATACGAAATTCTCTTATAAATGAATCCCACTCTGGTTGTCACACATGATCAAGGTAGTATCTAATGTAAATCCAAACAGCTCACTAAAGAGCTTCCGCAACTAGACAACCTCCCAAGAGGCCATACTCGCAGCAATGTACTCTTCCTTAGCGGTGCTCAAAGCCACCAACTTCTGCTTCCTGTTCATCCAGGATATCGAGGCAGATCCCAAAGAGAAATAACACCCAGAAGTGCTCTTTCGGTCCACCACACTGCCTGCCCAATCAACATTGGTATATCCATGTAGTCTCACATCTCCAGCAGTGTATCTCAACCCATGAGTGATTGTGCCACAAAGATATCTCAATAGATTCTTGGCACCAATCCAATGTGAGTGGTGAGGCTCAACCATATGTTGCCTCAACGTGTTGACTGCAAAATATACATCTGGATGGGAGTTCACCAAGAACATCAATGCTCCGATGAGTTGAGGATAATCGGTAGAATTTTTCAAAATAGGTCTGGCAGCACTACCGCTTAAATTCTTGAAGTCAACATCCATCGAGGTAGTCGCGGGCTTGCAGTCCACCATACCGAATCTCTCCAATATCTTCACCACATATTTTCCTTGAGATAGGAAAATCTCCCGTGGCTTCTGCCAGACTTACAGTCCTAGGAAATAGTGCATCAACTGTAGGTCCTTCATCTCAAACTTGGAAGCCAACTCCCTCTTATTTGTGAAAGAGAGGGTTTGCACCTATCAGAAAGAGGTCGTCAACACACAACACCAGTATGAGAGGCTTATCATCTTCAACCTTAAAGTAAAGGTTAGGGTCAGCGTCACTCCTAGTGAATCCCAACTTCATCAAGAAGCTATCGATCCTCTCATAGCAAGCTCGAGGTGCTTGCTTCAGCCTATTGAGGGCTTTCTTCAACCTGCACACATGAGATTCTCGATCACGAATCTCAAATCCTTCGGGTTGTTCCACATAAACTTCCTCTTTGATCTAACCATGCAAGAACACGGTCTTGACATCCATCTGATGTAGGTTCCATCCTTGCAAAGTAGGAAGGGCTATGATTGAGTGGATGGTGGTGTATCAGGAAACAGGTGCAAATATCTCGTCATAGTCTATAACTTCCTTTTGAGAGAAGCCACAAGTGACAAAATGAGCCTTATACTTTTCAACATTTCCATCAGCTCCATGCTTTATATTGTAAAGCCATTTCGAAGTGACAACGGTTTTTTCTTGGGGTTTGGGGACCACATCATAGACATCATTCTTCATGATGGACTCGTATTCCTTAGTCATAACATCCTTCCATACTTGATGCTTCACAACTTATGCAAAAGATGAGGGCTCATTTTGAATGATCATGCTCATAATGGTCAAGTATCCATGATACCTAGTTGACTTCTTACTTTCCCGGAAAGTCCCTCTGGGTGCAATGTGTCCTTCAGCATCATCAAGTGTCCCCCTAAGCCATGAGGGCCTCTTCCTAGAAGAGGAAGGCTCTTGTGGAGGGGAATCAATAGGGTCCATAAGTTCTTCACTTCGGGCATTGTTTCATCTTGCTTTTCCTCTGGTTTGCTGATGTTAGCTTCTCCAGATTTCCTTAGTATAAGAAGATTGTCAATTTTGCTAAGAGACATATATTCGTCGAAGGTGACATCATGATTACTCATCTCGATGTTATGAGGTCTCAGTACTATTACAATTACAATATCTTGGTCTCGATGGTATTGTAGTGGTGTTGTCTCAATGAAACTCAATAGAAAATATTTGATGCAATCTCAGTAACAAGAATTCGGTGCTAAAATCGTGACATAGATCATGGTATACTAACACAGTGAAAGGAGGATGACTTGATGGAGGTAGTCTTGAGTCTAAGATGTAAGGGTCTTGATCATCTCATCTTGAATCTACTGAAGGAATAATTTTGACTGGGTTTTCCCCTAAAGTGCGGTTTTTCCCTGGCAGTGTGCCTACATTTTGTGTTCTCTTTTATTTTTTTCTTGGCATTAGTCTTGATGATAAGAAAAGATAATTCAAAATAAAAAATAATAATAATGAATAACATCACAAGATAATGTCATAATAAGATAAACCGTTTAACTTCCACCCTTTGGATTTCTCAACATGGTATCGGATCTATGGTCATGGTCAAAGGTAGTTTGCAAACCACTTATACATCTTTGAAGTACTCTCAGTGATGTCACAGTAATGAATTTCGATATACTTTAGCAAGATAAGTTTGGATCAATTTCAGAAAGAAGAATTCGTGAAAATACATTGACAAAATCTCGGAAGTGTGGTAAGCACACTACATATGTTAGTTTAATGAGACAATTCAGAGAATGAGTGATCAAGTTCGACACAATACAAGTTCAGTACTCTGAGATTATAGAAGCCCTAACCAAATAACACTTGTCATGCAAATATAAAATTGAAAGCAAGGAAAGGAGGGTTTGATAAAGAAAAAGCATTTATTTGAAGACTATTTGAAGTATGGCCTATGGAAAAAGAGATCAAGTATTGTCACTTAATAAGATTCTCTTCCATCTAGCTATCAAATCAGAGGTACGTAAACACAAGATATGTATATTTATAAGCTTTTAGATTTCTATTATCTATAATGGTTCATATAGTCCTTGTTTATAACTGGTCTAGGATAAAAAGTGTGTTCTCTAGATAACATATTAGAACTTTAATCCTCTTCCTCTAGGATTTACAAGTAATTTAGGATTTCAAGTAAAAGGTCCTACTGTTGATTGAAGGAATGAAAAACTTATCATAGGATTCCATCCTCCATGATTATGTAGAAAATCTAACTTGAAAAATTAAATCATGTTCTTGGTATCACATGGTGTGCTTCTAAGTATGTACTACAAGTATAAAAGATAATTACTTAATATAAAGAGAAAACCTCAAGGAATTCTTACAAGGTTTTCCAAGGAACATCTCCAAGTATGTCTTAAACTATACACCTTACACTATTCTTTTAAAAATATGATCATCCAAATTTTGAAGTTTGTATTACATTACTAACATCGTTATGTTTGGTTGTCTTGAATCATAATGATTCTTGTATTGTGTGATTCATCACTCAATAAATCTACCCTCCTAATATTCTTAATTGGTTTTATAGAACCCTAGACAGGTTCTCTAGAAAACCCTAACCTAAGGGTATAATAATGTTAATATTTGAAACCCTAAAACTGCTTAGAGAGATTGGAAAATTTTATATGATGTTTTTGTTGATGATGTCATGTTTGGGGTTTTGGTATGATCATGAAAACCCTAAATTGTTAAGGGTTGAAATGGTGTTGAATGAAATCATGAACCTTTGAAGTTCTAGGGTTTTCTATGTTATGAATTGAAATCCTAGATCTTTAGGGTTTGGTTGGCCCTATAAGCGAAACCCTTGTTATGTATTTAAATAAGTCCCTTGGAATGAAGCCCTAGGTATATATGTGTCCATTTGGTCAAAACCCTATCTTGGCCTGGGTCGGTATATGTATAATGTGTTTTCCTGACATATGATATGCTTATGATTGATGATGAATTCCTAGATATGTGCGTTGACCTAATTATTGTTCGTCATAAATCTTAGGGTTTAATCTAAGCTCTTGTTTGAATGTGATATTCTAGGATGTTGCTTGGGAAATCTAAGGTTTTGTAGCTAAACCCTAGTAGTAGTTAAATTCTCTAGTATGTGTGATATGACAATCTGGAATCTATCTATATAGTGATTGTTGAGAATGTGTAAATGAGAAATCTAAGGTTTACATCAAACCCTAGTAGATGCCAGTCATAATGTTGATTAAGTTGTGATTGGTTTTGATTGTTGGAGCTCATAATCTAAGGTTTACATTAAATTCTAGTAAGAAGTTTAAAATATGAAATTTGAAAGTTGTTATATGTATTAATTTTATTTGTTTCTCAGGTTTGCTATATGAAAGATCATGTCATGTCATTAAAGAATATTGAAACCCTATAGATAATAAGTTTGATATCTTGATGAGTTGCGAATGTGATTTAGGGTTTGTAACAAAACCTGGGCAAGAAGTTGAAGTATTGAAGTATAGTCTCTTGTTGGTTATGTTTGTAAATTCTAATGCTTTGTTATTATAATATTTTGATATGGCTAAATTTATGTTTATGTAGTTTTGGTTGTACTTGCTATCTAAGTTGTGTAGGTACAACATATTCAAGATGGTGAAGATGATCATAAATAAAGTTGATGTGATAATAATGATATATGAATGACTCTGATAATAAGGATGGAAGCCATGAAATATTCTCCAATAAGAAGAAGTTGATCTCCCTGGATTAAGAGGGAGTCCAGATAGAAGAAATATTCCTGAGTTAAGAGGGAGCCTGGATAAAGGAAATCTCCTTGGTTGAGAGGGAGGGAACACTTTTGATTGGAGAATGAATTTTCAAGGATATGTTGCTACATGTGAAGTAGGAAAGGAAAGTGTATTTAAGGAGTATTATGTCAAAGATTCGGTTTATAGTGCTACTGTGTTGAGAAGCAACATCTATTGTTTGAAAGACCTTGAAGGTTTGTGTTTGTTTATGAATATGTGAAAGTATATTAGTGATTGGGGTTGTGTTTGTACATGTAAATCTCTTGAAGGTTTTGATAGCATGCTATTTACCGATCAGTTTCATCAAGAGATATTTGTTGTCTTTGATCTACTGGATCAAGGAGTGTTGAGGCTTTGTGAGTCAACCATTGCTTGGGAGGACATCTGGCTGACACTTTGTGTTGATGTCTAGGTCTCGAAGTTGGAAGGGTGGTGTTGGGCATAGATCTCTGACCTCAGATACGCACCTAGATCCTTGTGTTTATGGTTATAAAGTAAGCATGATAGTACCTAGAGAGGCTGAAATATTGAGCCCATATTAGTCCCACCCGATATATTTCCCTGGTCAAGAATCTAGTTGGTGGCATTGCAGTACCTAAATTGTTGAGAGACCAATGGATAGATTTACCTAGTCAGAAATCTGTCCATGGCATTGCAGTGCCTAAACTTCTTCGTAGATGATGTGTTTTGAGATCTTCCATGTACCTCTATGATTATATGTAAATATGAATACATCCATAGTTAAGAGGGAGTGTTGAATAATGTAACTAGGCTCGGTCTTCATAATTGTACTTGAAGTCAAAATGTAATATATTTGTCAAAAGAAAAGAAAAAATAATTTTTATTATTATTGAATTGACTTGTTAAAACATGGGTTTCATGCTTGGGTCAACTGTCATAGGTCAAGCCTCCATTATAGGCTTTAGGATTATTTTTTGGGTCAAAGTCAATTTGTTTATTGGTCAAATACTCCTCCATCAAGTCTCCTTATGTTGGCTTCAAATAGATCGTCATTAAGTTGGCCTTGTTCAAGTGAAATCATATCGGTCTAATCTTAAATGGAGACACAACTGATCACAAATTCATGTCGTATTATTTCAAGAAGGAACAACTATATATATAAGGCTACACCTTACTCCACAGTTCAAAAAAGATGCTCACATAAATATAAGAAGAAAGGTTCGGTGAATTATAAAAGAATAGGTTAGATTATCTTTGAAATAAGTTTGGTATACTCTTGGTGCAGTCAGAGAAGTTCGAATCTTAGAAAGGTAGTCTCAGACTCTCAATGCCATTACAATAAGAAGTTTGGACAAGAATATAAAAGGAAACATCTCGGTATCACTACAAGAGCTCAAAAGGGGTACAAACATACTCTCGTTTTTGTCACAACAAGGTAATATTTGTCTCAGTGCAATCTTTGTCATAAGGGTCTAATGCCACATTGAGAAGGTTTCGACAAGAAGGTATCAGTCCCACCACATAAATGAAGTCTCAATTTTATGAGGTCTCGATACTATTACAATGGTAAGATATCAGTCTCAGTGGTATTGCAGTGATGATGTCTCGATGAAAACCCAGTGGCAAGTATTCGATGCAATCTCAGTAACAAGAATTCAGTGCTAACACAATGATATAGATCATGGTATGCTAACACAGTGAAAGGAGGATGGCTTGACAAAGATAGTATTGAGTCTAAGTTGTAAGGGTCTTGGTCTTCTCATATTGAATCTACTGAAGGAATAATTTTGATTGGGTTTTCCCCTAGAGTGGGGTTTTCCCTGACAGCGTGCCTACATCTTGTGTTCTCTTTTATTTGTTGCTTGGAATTAGTCTTGAATATAAGAAAAGATAATTCAAAAGAGAAAATAATAATAATGAAAAACATCACAAGATAATGCCATAATAAGAGAAATAGTTTAAATTCCACCCTTTGGATTTCTCAACACCCCTCCCCTACAATATGTATGGAAATTCATTGATTTTTGTCTCAAATGTAGCATAAAGCATAGATCTAGAATTACTAAATTTTATATGTATAATATAGTATTATTTGACATGAATATTTGGGACCCAAATTCTCAATTAGGTGATGTGTAATTAATGGCTCTAGCTACATGGCGGAACTATGAAGAAATCAGGGTAGAGGAGATCAAAAGGATAATTTCCAAGGAGGTAGAAGAACTATTATGGGCGAGGAAAGAATTGAAAACCCCACATATCATCATTGCAAATCACATGATCATAGCATAAAATCCTAAAATGGAAACAATATATAAAGAAAGGAAATAATAAGAAATCCTTCACTTTGAATATACTTTCATATTATTGGCAGACGAAAGCCTGCAAGCATGCCAAAGAAGTTGGCACACCTTGTCACAAGTTTAAGAATAAGGGAATACCATTCACTTGAGAGGTTGAGAAATTCATTGGCTAAAAGACATGTGTAAAAGAATCATCCAGAGGCTTGGAGTCCACTGGATTGGACTCAAGTTCAATCCTCCTTTACTACTAGGCCTATAAGAGCATCAAGATCAACTAGAGGAAAACAAGGAATGGACATAAATTGAGGAGAATGCAAGGTTCCAACTAAAAGGATCCACCACATCTAATATAGCTTGGGATGTCAAGCAAGCCATCATCAGAATTAATGAATAGTAGCAACATGATTAGGTTGTTGAGAGGATGAGCAACAATTTCAGTATGGGGGTATGATGGGCCTCCCAAATACGTAAAATTTAAGGCCCATATAACTATGTACTTTGCTCTCATAACTCAAAAATATATTATTTCATGCAATAATGTTCTTCATTTAAAATTCAACTCATCCTTTCTGTTATTTTATTTCCTGCAATTAGTAATTTATTTCTACTATGCTTTAATAATTTTTCTTTCAGATAGATTGTATTGCTTCATAGGCATAGTTAGTGTTGTTTTGATGCATTTAGTCCACTTAAAACATCATCTTTGCAACCCCTTTTATACATTTTTGTAATCTGCTAGGAAACTAAATTCTGCCTAGACAAGCTACAAGAAACCCTATATTTTCCTATACCTCACATGAACCGACCCATTGGATGTACTTGAGCTTGGAAAGGACCTATTTACCCTTCCACAACCATCCACCACCTTCTTCACTCCTCATACTACATTTAGACCTCATAAAATTTCTCTTGGGTGTTTCCTATAGTAAAACAAGGCCACCTTATAGCAGTATGCATACCACCTTAGAATATTTGCATATTTGTACCTAAATCATGTTTTCCATTCCTTATCCCATTACAACATTCTTTAGATAGTAGAGATGGAATTTATAGGTTCATAGAACCCTTAAAAACTTTACCCTACTAATTTTAGGTTTCTTTTTGCAGTTAGGGTTTGTTTTTTGTATGTCTTCTTTAAAATGCAAGCTGACTTATCATGCACCATAACGTAGAATTGATTTTTCTCCAACATTCTTGAAATGATTTACTTTTCTTTCTTGCAATTAGCATCAGTTTCTTTCTTGTCATCTACTTTCTTACAGTTAGCATAGATTATTTCCTACAAAACATAGTAGGTTTATTTCTTACCATTAACCTTTCTACAATCAGATTAGGATTACCTTCTATCATTTTCTTTCTATAGATATAATAGGGATTTCTTGATGTTTTTTTCTTTCTTGTAAGCTAGATTAGGTCTATTTGTTGTTCATTGGTTTTTTTAGCATTTCTTGTAGCCTAGATAATAAAAGTATACTTTATGCATTTTAGCTTCTCTTCAGTTGCATCACAACAATCAAAGTAGAATATACTATTTGCTGCTCATGTAGTGCCAATACGTCTTAAGTTTGTATAGACCCCAGGTTGATAATTAAAGTTGAGTGTGTGAGGATTTTCAAGATTCTAGTTGTAATACTGAGGCTCATCACTTGATCACTCTGAAGTGTGTAGTTGTCAACTAGACATTTCTAACAGGCTACTGAGCATGCCATATAGAGATTGTATGCACAATTTATGACATTGGGAAGTTGATGTACTAACTAACCCTAGTGGGGTGTATAAGACTTTTGGCATTTCATCTCCTAGGGTTATGATTTTGGATTTTTTGGGTTTCCTTACTGATTTTGATGTTAAAAAAGGCCAGTCAGCCTCCTTGTAACTCACTTTGGTGAAGGTGCATAGCCATCACATCTCTTCTTAGAGAAAAACTACCAAAATTCGAGCTAATTTCCTACATGATGTATTTTTACAGTTTCAACACCTTCCATTTATTAATAAAAGTCGAGTTTTGTTGTATCTATGTGTTTTTGTTATAAAAATGTATTTGATTTTGTTCCCTTCATAAGTCTAGATCAATGTGACACTCTCTTTCTTCTTAAGAGTAATTAGGCTTAGGAATAAATATGGCTCTACGTGCTCCATGTAGTCTTGATGCCTAAGGATAATATGTAACTTTCCCTATGTAGTTATGAATTATGAGTATTATAGATTCTTGAGAGCATACATTCTCATGAATATGATTAACCAACTTGCAAGAGAGACACAAATCTATGTTAACTTAGTAATTTATCCTTGTAAATATTTGAAAGTCGTGTGAATTTAGTGTTGGAGTGATTAGTAGGTCTTCCCTTGCATTACATTGAAACCTGTGTATATTTTGGTTTCAGAGCCTTACCCACCCTTATTGTCTTAGAAATGTGCGTGTTGGATGTTAAAGTACCTATCCTCCATTTCTAGTCAGTAGGAAGAGGTTAAGGATTTGGGACTTCAAGCCTTGGCTCTAATCATTACACGAAGGAATGGAGAATTAGGGAAATAACCCCATCACCATAATAAGGTTGTGGATATTGTAAGTCTCAGGACATCAAGGCCATGTACCTTAATGCGAAGAAGTTCAAACTTCAAGTTTCCAAACCCTTGAGGTCATAACATGCAAAATACTTGATGCTTGGGCGGTCACCCTTTTGTGCGTGAACATCCTAACTTGGTGTATTTTCAAGTCAGATGAACCGCAAAGCTTCAAGACTTATTACATAAATATATGGGGCAAGACCCAATACTGAGGGGTTAAAGGTGGAACCTCACCCCATCGAAGTCAGGACTTGTGGGTCCCATCAAGTTATCGAATCCCTGGGGTAATTGAATGAGCCTTGGTGTGGAGAAGTTCATAATCGATCAACTGATATATGCCTTTGGCCATTGATCATCAAACAAATACACGTGATTAGACTCAATGCTAAGGTAATGTATGTCAGGATTGAGGTGACATACATTGGGGTAGGATTTATCAAAGTCTTCGACCTCTATGCCATTGGCAGTGCAAAGAAGTTTCATGAGGTATCGTGGCTAGGATCCCAACATGACATGACATCAGAAATTGGGTGGACCCCATCGCCCTTCAAACCATCAAGATCCCAAATAAACTACGCATAGAGTATAAGATGATAGATTCGAGCTAAGATGAGATGTGCCAGGGTGAACCATGGTGACTAGAACCCTGCCACTGAGTTATCAAACCACCATAACTACTCAAAGATCGAGTGGTAGTTGAGTAGAGATCCGACCCAATATACATCAATAGATGGTCCCCAAAATGGAAAACAATTTGAAAAAGAATGGAATCTAGTTGAAGTTATGGCTTACTTTGGTCATTGACGAAAATTCCTAGAATATCCCCAACATAAAAATAATCATCAAGTTTTCCTATGTCTACCACACTTATATTTTATTTTTTAACTTTTTATGAATGGGGGACTTTTTTCAATGGTGAACTTAATGAAAATTCTCATATATCTTTTGTAGCAGAATAATATTTCTTCAATAAAATTCTAATTTATTTTTTTACTTGTCAAAATTCAATGGTGGTTAAGAACCGAAGTGAGAGAAGACCCTAAAAAATTATATGGTAAAAAAAAAGGATCAAAATAGCTCTAATACAGGTATGTCCAAAGATGAGGTTAGAAATGAGCTCTGATACCAAATATGACAACCAATATGGCTCATCAACTAAATATCCAAAATACTTATAATGGTTCAATCATAGCTAATGGTTAAATGACTACTTATAATGTGAATATGACAATGAGTGACATTGAACTATGTCAATTATTTTTAAGTGAAGAGTCTAGGTATATATGGAACTTGAAAAGTTGTTAGATCAATTACCAATTCTAGTTAAGGAGAGTTTGGAAGAGCCTATTGCAAAGAACAATATTTTGCTTCAAGCACACAAGAATTTCTCACATTTGACATGGTGTTCATTACTCAGATCCAGATGTCATGTGATGCTACAATTTATCTTATGTTGGTGAGATCTACTAGTTCAAGGTTGATTTAGCAGACAACTTGAAAATTTAACAGGAAATCTTGGCTTCAAATTTAAAATTTATTTTTTGGATTCTACTCTCCTTTTATAAGTTGACCTTTCTAAGAGGCATATTACACTATAAATAAATGGCTCTCTCTCACATAAATGTATCGAATGAAGTGGATCTCATGTTTGTCTTGTTTGTGGCCTTAGGAGTCCACGAAGATTGAATTTTTGAAAGGGTTTACATCTTTCAAAAGGGTTTTGGTTTATTGTTTGTGCTTAGCATAAGGTTTTGTTGAAATTGCATTGCAGGTGGCTTGAAGAAGGGTTTCTACTAGCATAACAACATGTCACTTTGTCAAGTTTTTTTAAGCTAATTAAGGTATTTTAGAATCTGATTGACATAGTTTTGTGGAGGCCTCTCCTCTGATGCACATCTTGTTGACCAAAGATCTATTTATGTAGGATTTTTTAAGGCTAGGGCACGTGTATTCTAGAATACCTAAAATCGTTTTGGGAAATTCCACCCAGAGTTAGTTTTATGAAAATAATTAATTAATTTTAATGGATGCCTAAGTCTAAACTTAGAAAATTAAAATAATTAAAGGGTATTAATCAAAATGGGTGTAAAACTTCTAGAAGAAGATGAAGGTCGAGTCTAAATGATCTGAGCCATTGATTAGAATCTAATCTGAGTCGTTGATTACTCAA
This sequence comes from Pinus taeda, assembly GCA_000404065.3. Classification (NCBI taxonomy): domain Eukaryota; kingdom Viridiplantae; phylum Streptophyta; class Pinopsida; order Pinales; family Pinaceae; genus Pinus; species Pinus taeda. The sequence goes on along the minus strand of APFE031747008.1, from coordinate 95,403 downwards.
CCTGGAGGATTATAAGGACTTCGATGGGAATTTTGAAAATACATCAGAGAGAGATCAAGAGATTGAATTTCTCAGAGAGGGCAATGCAGCAGTTGCTAGAGAGAAGATAGAAGTGATTTCTTGTAGTGAGGGGCAAGGATAGTTCCAGTTGGAGAGTTTCTTGATTTGGGAATACATTGTAGAGGAGGTAGAGAGAGATCTAGAAGAGGTAGCACAGAGGCCATGCTGGGAAGCGTAAGCTCATGCAGAGGCAACAAAGAGCTTCAAAGAGAGTATGAAATTCAGATGGGAAGTCGAGCTCCTAAGCCATAATCCAGGGTGTGATACCAGAAAGACAAAGGAATGAAGCTCCATACAAAAGGAGATCCAGGAAGAGGTGACACAGATCCCCAAAGAGGTTGAAACAGAATTGCGTAGGCTAATGCAGTAGTTGCGCAAAGCCAGCATGGGCCCAACCATCCAGGGCCTGGATCAATGTTGGATAGCTAGTGATAGTATGATGTATTTCTTACTAATATTTTGTCAGTCAGATTCTCTGTATTGGATAGACAGTAACGCATCCAAATATTGTATTCAGAAAACTACTGCTTAATAATACAAACCCTCAGTTGCTGCATCGGTTTTCCCATATTGGGTTTTTTCGAGGACTTTTTTCCCAAAATAATGGTGTCATGTGTTGTGTATTTCTTTCTTGCTCAGTTTCTTGTTTCTACATTTAATTTAATTGGTGAAGGATGAAGTGTATTAGTTTCAGTATTTTCTATACGATATAGTAAATAATTTTCTCAGTAATTTAACAAATAGAAAATACTTAATCACTTATTGCAGTAAAAATTTGGGTCTTCCAAATTTTTAGATTGTATCAGAGCGCAGGTGAAGCAAGACAACAAAGATGGAAGAGCCCAGTACTGAAGAGAAGGAGGGAATTCAAAGTGTTGTATAGGTAGAAAATTGAATCCCCAGAGGGATTGCGTAGTCTAGGCCAAGAGAGAAAAATTTTCGTGGGAAAATCTCTCTCTGAGTTAGTCGTCAGATAAATATTTCCAGATCGAAGTTTGCTAGTGTCAGAGGGAGCAACGCAAAAGCATTAGTGCAGAGAAGTTTTTTGCAGCAGTTGCTCGGACAAAAAAGCATCAGAAGGAAGAACAAGACATTGCTAAGGGAATTTCTTCCTCAAATAATTCCTAGCCAGGGAATTTGATTTCTCTATTGTTGAGTAACAATAGGGAGGAGTAGATCTACTAACTCTAGAAAGGAGTGTGTAGGCTAGCCTAGTGCTGCATAGAGAAGAGAGGAGGCAGTTCGACATTTCGTTAGCAGAGATGGAAGCTAGTGGGTTAAGATGTCAGGATCGTTTGGAGGGTGCATCTAACTATGTGATCTGAAAGGCAAGGATCTCATGCCTTCAAGATGAGAATGATCTCAAAACCTATGTCGACAGTGTGGTAGTTGTATCCGCAGATGCAAATCCACTCAAGAAGTACAAGGGTGAGATGGAAAATGCCAAGCAATTGATCCTCGACGGAGTGAGAGATCACGTAGTGTGTCACATTTCCAGCAAGGATATTTCCCGACAGATGTGGAAAGCATTGGCTATGCTATACGAAGGATCTTCCGAAAAAACGAAAGATGTATTTGGAGTAGAAGATGAGATCCATGTAGATGTAGAAGGGGGAACACATTGATCTGTTCCTAACGAAGCCTTAGGAAATACGAGACTCGTTGGAATTTGTGGGGTCAACACCTAAGACTACCGAGATGGTGAGGTTAGCACCTAAATTCAGTCTCAGAAGAATGGTAAGTGTTTTTCCAAAGTATCCTAGGCAGAGAGAGATTGTTGGATTGGGAAGGAATGTGGGCCACTCTTCAACAAGAAGAGATGAGGAGAGACTTAGTCAAGTGCAAACTTAATAAAAGAAACAACAGTGGGATGAAGCCCAAGGAGGAGGAAGAAAATGTATCCCTTGCATCCAAGGGGCAACAGGAGCAACGGAGGTAGAAGAAGGACATATCGAAGATCAAGTGCTTCTGATGTGGTGAATTTGGTTACTATGCTACACGATATCCTCTCAAGAAGAAGAACAAGGAATAAAATCATGATCCGAAGGCTGCATCAACAAAGATCGAGGAGGAGGAGTTTTCCATGGTTACACAGATACCTCCAGGAGAGAGGTGGGGTGATCTAGTACTGTAGTTCGAAAGAACTGCAAATGGGAAGGATCCTTGAGGAGTCCACCTCTTGAGTTAACACCTTACTATGGGAGCCTAGATTAGAAGTAGCAAGAAGGAACAATGTCATTTGGTGTAGAGGAGTGTCGGAGTGACAGTTGCAGTGGCTAGGAGCGCCAGAGACTAAACATCGCAAAGAAGAATTAGCAGTAGTGTAGTTGGCACAATGCAGAGGCAGCAACAACACACATGCTTCAGAGGGTCAGCACAGAGACTAGCAACAGTGAGAACTCCGACAACATATGCATCATGTTGAACACATATTCAGTGATTTTGGATTCTTTTCCATTACTGATGTAGTAGCAGCAACAATTGGAGAAGGCTGTAGTGAAGATGCAGTATTGGCAGTGGCAGTGCCAGCAGCAACACAAATGCAAAACTTTTGACGGTTTTAGAATAAATGCAATGTTGGTAGTGGCAGGGTCAGCAACAATATAGATGAAACATTTGCGCAGTAGTTGGTGGGAAGCGATGTCAAACATGAGCAGTGCAGAGTGAGATGTTACAAAGAAGGGTGAGGGCTTGGATCAATTCATATCGCTAGTGATAGTGTGAGGTATTTCTCACTAATCTTCTGCCAGTCAGATTATCTATATTGGATAGCCAGTAAGGCGTCCAAAGATTGTATTCAGAAAACTACTGCTTAATAATACAAACCCTCAGTTGTTGCACCAATTTTTCCCGCATTGGGTTTTTCAGGGGACATTTGTCCAAAAATAATGGTGTCATGTGTTATGTCTTTCTTTCTTGCTCAGTTTCTTGTTTCCGCATTTAATTTAATTGGTGAAGGTTGCAGTGTATTAGTTTCAACATTTGTTGTAGGATGCAATAAATAATTTGTTCATTAATTTAACAAATAGAAGATACTTAATCTGTTGTTGCAATAGAAATTTTGATCTTCCAAATTTTCACACTCAAATAGCTAATAAAGTAAAAAATCATATACTAATGATATCAACAGAATAAGGCTCAAAGGAAAGGGAAATGTTTAGAATTGAAGGAAGTTAAAATATGGAAGCAAGATCTTTCAAATTTGGAACAAGTCCGCACACTTACTCTAATTTGGACAATAGTTGATGTTCATGGATCCAATTCATGACAAAGTGCGTGAGAACTAGATGATCGCTTGCAAAATCTTTGTTAGGAACATTTCAAATATTGAAATTGTTCATTAATATGGAAGAGCGATGTTATTGACAACTCAATAGAAACATCTTGGATGTTGGCATAATGTTCACCTATGTATTTCGACACCAACAAAATGAGTATGTGATTTGATGCCTTGCTTAATTGCATGTTCAATGCTAGCCAATCATGTGCTAAATCCATTAAGTGTGAAAATTTCACTGCCAAGGTTTGATTCACTAATAGTGAAAAATGAAGATACAATGACATCTTGCTTAACTCTTTGAAGAAACCTCATTAGTTATTGTTCTAAGATTTATTGCAATCCATAGCTCCAGATCTAAAAAAATTCAGAGGTTGTTCCGACATTTGAAATTGTTTATGCGAAGCAGTCCTGAACCTTGAATGTGTGTTCAATACTTAGTCAAAGTATTGCTGCTAGTTCTAACTGACAAGTTGATTATGGTTTAAATATTTTCAGCATGTACTAATGTTGTGTAGATGATTAGAAGGATATGTCAGTGCACAATTGATCAAAATTCATGTTGATATGTATTGTTGCAGAGAAAAAGACTTAAGCATGGTTCGTTAATTTTGATCTTATCGATTGATGTAACTTAAGCATAATATAATGAATGTCTGATTGATGCACTAATGCTCTAAGCAGAGCCAAATATTTATCATGCAAGTATTCTTCACAATCTTCACAAGGCATACGACATATCTAGCTAGGGTTAGAGTTTTTGACAAGTAACACCACCTTCTGCAGAAGAATAGAGTTATGATAAGGAAATGTGATAACAATGGTATGGCTTATTGACAATTAACCAACTTCTTCAAAAATTGTTTCAATAGAAACAATATATGACATCATCCATTGCAATAGGCATCAAACTACTAATATATATTTTAGTCCATAGAACATGTAGAGCATGTGAGAAGAAATTGCTAGTTCATACATCTGGTAATTGGAAACGTCTCACCCTAAAGATTAGGAACAGGTTGATGAAGCCTAAAATGACCAATTGAAGCAAGACTTCAGAGGGAGTTATGGATAAACCATATTGATTGGATGGTAAAGATACAACTATTTATGGTGTCTGATTGATGACTCTCTTGTTTATAAACATAAAGGGGAGTTGTTTTTTAAGGTAAAAATGAAAGTCCTAGTCTTGATGCACTATTCCCTGCACTTAATAATGGAAAAGTTGCTAATCTTCATATGTACATCTTTTAAGAATCTGATGAACACCCTATCATTCATATTCCTCATTATGAAGACTTTAAGTTGATCTATGGATGAGCCTCATATATTGGATAGCTGCATATTGAGATATGTGTGTGATTATCTTATCTATAATCAGGGGTACAATACTAGAATCTAAGATTCAATGTATATTTTGAGGTTGGTTCAGTTGGCAGTGTGATGGATGGAAAGAGCACATCTAGTGTTGAATATCTTGATTGGTTGCTTTGTAAGCACTTGAGAGAGGTTAGGAGTCATGGAAGGATCCTCTCATGAAGACCATGCTTGAGTTGGACATTGAGCTCTCGGAGTGATCGAAATTTGGATTAGGGGAAAAAATTTGCTCAAAAATTAAAGTGCTCAAAATCTTTCAAAACTTGAACGACTGCGTCTACATCAGGGATAAGATCCCAATGCAACTTGTTTCACTGAAAACTAAGCTCATATGAGAAAGATATAGACTTTTGTCCACTTTGTCAAAGATGCAAAAATTTGGGTACAGGGTTGACTGGGATGTTGACTAGGCATCCGTATAGCCCAATCAGAAAAATAATATTCCAAAAATATTTCAATAGTTGGCTCAATCGCATTTTGACAATTGTCGGCATGCTATTGGTCAAAGGCATTGAGGTGGACCAGTGAGAGGTTGACACGTGGCAAGCCCAGAGGCCACCATGTGCCCTCTCAAAGGTCGGGTAAAATGTTTTGGTAGGTCGAGGAATCAAACTCATGACCTCACCCACACAAACTCAAAGCCTTACCACTATTCCACACACATGTTACTTAACATAATATGGGCACGACTTGTAATTAAAGACATGGTACGCGGCGGTTGGGGAAAGAGAGGGCCAACCCTCTCTGCATATGACCATACACCATAACCGGAGGCCAACGCTACGTGCTAAGTGGGATTAACATTAATAAACCAAGCTTATCCCCTAATTAACTGTGTATTTAGTTGGTGGCAGTTCAGCAGGTCCAACAAATCCGGCATTGCTCCAAATTTGGTGGGGTTAGCTGGAGTTTCTCTAGATTTGGTGGAGTTTTCCTAGGGAAAACTAAAGAGACCATAACTTTTGCTAAATTCGGCCAAATTTGGCTCAAAAAGAGTCATTACTAGATGATTTGGGTGCTCTAAACACAATGGAATAGGTTACAGAGGTAGAAAGGCACTTATGTATGGAATTTTTCTACGTTTAAATTTAAGGAAGCTTAGGGCCACTAGGAGAGGAGGTCAAGCCTAGATCAGCTAAAGTCCAATTGCAGAGCTTGGGTAGTCATTTTTATGGTTTTTGGGTCTTCTGAATCCAATGGATCATGTTTCAAAGCCATTGGAGCATTAAAGGTGAATTTAATCAGATAATTAATCATTAATCCAAAGAGGGCCTAGCCATTGAAGAAGGTCCAAGGAGATGTAGCCCAGGAGGGGTCAACTCCTTTATCAACTTTGTGTTATGAGTTGTTGTGTTTTAATTCTATGAAATTTACTTGCTGTATATGTGTTTTAAACAACTAATTAACCTCATAAATTTCTCATAAAAGATACTCAATACTTGACACATAATCCTTCACATTTTGGTTAATTTGAGACGATCCTAAACACATTTTTTTTAATACTGATGAGGGAGCTTGCATAGAATTAACAAGTCTGGCCAAAATTCAGATCAAGTTGGTATCAGAGCACTGCTGGCTCATTTTAACCCTGAGATGGTTTTCCAAGGTTAGCTAGAAAATTAGCTATTGATTTTGTATTTGTGTAAGGAGAATTTAACTATGTGCAAGTTTATGTGTGTAAGCTGAAGAAAGGAGATGGTCTGAGATTATTCTTTGTTGAGAAACTTTTTGAAGCTTTGTGAAGGTTTTTGATGCATTAGAAGTGTGATGGAAACTTCAACAAGTGATGTTTCTAATCCATCTTCCTTAGCAAGACTCTTTGATTTAGAGATGTTGCAAGATCTTATCATCATGAGAGATATGGTGCAAGAGATGAATGAAGATAGGAAGGAGAACACCATACTTCAAGAGGACTTGATGGCCATGAAGGAGGAGAAGCAAGAGTTTCTTGAAAATATGCATGAGATGGAGATTCAACTCCATGATGCCAAGGAAACCCTAGCCAAGTATGTGCTTGAAAATGAGGTATGCAATTCAAGTTTATCTTCAATTTCCTCTCAAAATGAATGTTTTGGTGCTTTTGAAAGACACACTAGAAGAAGAGGGTCCAAATTATTGATGAAGATGGGTTATGAAGGTAAAGGGTTAGGCAAACATGCACAAGGCATATTTGATCCAATTGTTGTTGAGTAAAGGCCTAGGTATTTGGGTATTGGTTATGGACAACATGATGGAGAATGCTCCAAAGCCAAGGAGGCACATGAAGGTGTTCCAAGAAGGAATTTCATTACACGTTCATTACCTCAAGCTTGTGAAGTTTGTATTAATGAGGAATGAAAAATTTTTATGCCCACTTTGCAAGAAGATGATCATAAACATGCAACTAGTGGAAATGGAAAACATGAGGATTTTGAAAGCTCTAAGGTCATTGAAACCATTGTTAGTATTCCAAAGAGAGCCACCACCTCATCAAATTCACCTCTTCAAGAAGGTGACAAAGGTGAATGTGCAAGGTATAAATCTACCTTTAATCAAGTTTCTTTTGATTATGATAAACATGGTAAATCTTCACATAAGATTTGGAGAGATTTTACATGTTCCTTTTGTGGTTTGAATAACCATATTGTTTCGAGGTGTTAGAAGAGGATAACCAGACATAGGAAACTTTCAAAACAAAAAAGATAGAAATCCAAAGGTCCATTGGATAATGGAAACCATGTTGAAAATAAGATGCAATTATTTTGCACTCATTGCCATAAGCAGGGTCATCTTGTAGACAAGTGTTGGACTTTGTATCCAACAAGTAATCCACAACATTTGAAGAAGGCGGAGAGAGATTTTGGCAAGAATGGAAAAGAGGATTCCATAATTGATGTGGGTCAGGATGATACACATGATGAAGTGCAACTGAAAGAAGCGCCATTGAAATGGTTTGGTAATAGATGGTTAGATTTCTTAACCAATTAAGGCCTTGCATTTCTTTTGATAATTAATGCAAATCTTTCCTTATTGATGCACTTCCTTGTTATTTGGATGCATTTATTTTCTCCTAAAAGTATGTTGCATATTGCATGAAGTAAGACGTGGGAAAAGTAGAGTTATGTTGACTCACTTAGATGCAACAAAGATGACAATTTGCAACTACAAATTTGCATGCATGTTGCATTCTTGAACTTGCATGTTTATGCCAGGAAGGTGTTCGATAGTGGAGTATGTTGACTCACTTTATTGCAGAAAATTTGGTCATTTCAAATCTTTAAGTACTCGTACATACCAATGGGATTCTTGTACTTGTGATTGTACTTGTGAGAGAGTTGAGAATTGTTATACATGCATGAGAGTTTGTGTGTGTGAACAATGGAATTTTTAATAGTTTCATTGTGCTTGAACATGCATGAGTGATTGACTTGCGTTGGTTGATTGCTTTGTTAACATGTATGTTGTCAACTTGAGAATACTGATCATTTTCACATGCATGAGTGTCGGCTTGTGTGGTCGATTGATCCGTTACATGTATGTTATATCAACTTGGAAGAGTTGATTTTGTCTCCAAAGATGAAAGGGAGATGTGACAAATTGTTTCATGAGAATGTGGAATTCTTGTTGTAAATCGTCAAGTTGTTGTACATGCTTTTGCTTGACTTGAAAGTCAGTTGTTTGAAGAAGCATGTTTTTTTTACTTGTGTTTAGTTGATGTTTTATACACTAATATGTAAGAGTACAGGGCGATGTTCACATGATGTGACATTTGTTGCTTTGAAGAATCAAAAGGAAGAGGTTGTCAATATATTCTTGCATGAGTGTTTTCAAGGTTAATGATGTTTCTTGTGACAAGATGTCGTAGGATTTTGGAAGGTCCAAGCTTGAGAAAGACACTCATGATTAGCCTTCATTCTCAAATCATGACATGAGCATCATGTTAATACTAGAGGATGATGGAATCAAGAAGCAAAAGTGGACAAAAATGCCAAAAAAATTTGCACCCATTGTAGTATTGACGCCAAGAAGTGAAAATGATGGTGAGTGAATTCTTCTAGATGTAGAATTTGGAACTGTGGAGGTAAAATAATTTTCATTTATTTTCTTTCTATTACTGATATTGGAACTCATTGTTGTAGTTCACTCAGATGGGCTTAACTTGGAAAAGTGGTTTCCAAGGAGAAGCTTGCATCGAATGCATGTGTTGCAAAGGAGGAACATGATTTTCAGTGGGAAGGCCATCAGTTAGCTTTCCAAGCACTGAGGGATTGCTTTGGTACAATAGGGCATTTAATCAGTATGCAACCAACAAGTATAGGATTGGGTTAGCAGAAAAAGGAGAACATTGGTTGAAGTACCAAGCCATCTGCAAGGCAAGGCATGTCAGTGAACCTAAGTGATTGTCATGGAGATTTTTCCAAGTAGAATCAATTGATAGAATTAGGAAGGAGAAGAGTATTCAACTCTCATCAGATAAATAGATTTTGTGGGTCCAAAATCCTGTCAGTGGGAAGGAGTGATCAGAATCTGGATTAGGGGGAAAAATTTGCTCAAAAATCAAAGTGCTCAAAATATCTCAAAATTTGAATTACTGTGTCTATCTAGGTGATAAGATCCCAACGCAAATTGCTTCACTCAAAACGGAGCTCATATGAGAAAGATAGAGACTTCTATCTGCTTTGTCAAATAAGCAAAAATTTGGGTATAGGGCTTACTGGGACGCTGACTAGACATCTGTATAGCCCAGTTAGTAAAAATAATATTCCAAGGAATATTCCCAGAATATTCTGATAATTGGCTCAATCGTATTTTGAAAGTTGTCAGCATGTTATTGGTCAAAGGCATTGAGGTGGACCAATGAGAGGCTAACACGTGGCAATCCTGAAGGCCACCATGTGCCCTCTCAAAGGTCAGGTAAAATGTTTTGGTAGGCCAAGGAATCAAACTCGTGACCTCGCCCATACAAACCCAAAGCCTTACCATTATGCCACATACATGTTACTTAACATACTACCGGCGTGACTTGTAATTAAAGACATGGTACGTGGTGGTTGGGGAAAGAGAGGGCCAACCCCACAGGCCAGCCCCCTCTGCATATGACAATACACCATAACCGGAGGCCAACGCTATGCGCTAAGCAGGATTAACGTTAATTAACCAAGCTTATCCCCTAATTAAGTGTAGATTTAGTTGGCGGTAGTTTGGAAAGTCTGACAAATTCGGAATTGCTCCAAATTTAGCGTTGTTAACTAGAGTTTCTCCATACTTGGAGTTTCCCTAGGGAAAACCGAAGAGACCATAACTTTTACTAAATTCGACCAATTTTGACTCAGAAAGAGTAATTCCTAGATGATTTGGATGCTCTAAACAGAATGGAATAGGTTGCAGAGGCAGAAAAACACTTATGTAGGTGATTTTTCTATGCTGAAGTTTAAGGAAGCCTAGGGCCACCACGAGAGGAGGTCAAGCCTAGATTAGCTGAAGTCCAATTAAAGAGCTTGGATAGCCATTTTTGGCGTTTTTGGGTCTTCTGAATCCACTGGAGCAAGTTGTAAAAGCCATTGGAGCATTGCAGGTGCATGTAGTCAGAGAATTGATCATTAATCCAAAGAGGACCTAGCCATTGAAGCAGGTCCAAGGAGATGTAGCCCAACAGGGGTGAACTCCTTTATCAACTTTGTGTTATGAGTTGCCGTGTTTTAATTATCTGCAATTTACTTGTTGTATATGTGTTTTAAACAACTAATTAACCTCATCAATTTCTCATAAAAGACACTCAATACTTGACACATAATTATTTTGATTTGACAACTCATATTATTTTGCATCAAATATCTTCTTGATGGATTCTACTCGTTGATATGTTTCCGTTGATATATGGTACGCCTCCCAGTTCTTCACAGTTTGAGAGTTATTTGCACTTGAAGTTAGTAACCCCAATTAGTGGGCTAAAACCCTATGGGGTTGTGGCATGGAACTCATAATTGGTTATGGTCATTGAATAGCTAATAATTAATAATATTTTTTTGTTCCTAAAATCCCTCCAACTTTCACTTTTTGAGGACCCTCTCAACTCAAGACATTGATATAAATAATTACCCTCATATCCTCCTCTTGTAGGGACTTTGTGGCTTCAAACAGGTCATCGTGGAATTTTCGCTATATTATATATAATATATATATATATATTTTTTTTGTCTGCGAAGTGTCAAAAGCTTAAATTAAAACCTAGTTGATTCGAATGATAGATGAACATCTTGACCAAATTTTAGATCTTGGTTCGCTACATTTTTTGAGATATGATCTGAGGAAGTTAGGGTTTTTGCAGGCTCCCAAATTCCATGTCAAACAAGTGACGTTGGGAAAATCATCATGAATTTCTCTCTAAGCATTAGATTCAAATTTCTAAAATAGTCACAGAAAGAGGATGAACTGTAGTTTGTTGAGTAGCATTTTCAGGGCCGAATGTTGCAACAGTGACATGTGGCACTTCGTACACGTTCGATCTAATAAAGCAGGCTATAATCAGTTCATCGTGGGAGATTGGGCATAACTATTTCTTGAAGAATCCAATCTTGATCATAAATATGGGGTTGTAAAGAGGACTCATAGGGATACCATAGGACAAAATTTTAGATCCTGGAGATCCTAAATTACATAGATACACTAGATTCAATATTGAGCTCCTAGAAGGCCAGAAAAAGCATGCATTAAAGGATGACTCCAGTAAGGACCACACATCAACAGTCAAGGGTAAGTCTCCTACAGAAAGGTATGTATGATTAAGTGTTTACATTTGAATTTTGAGTATCATCTCTGACATATTTTTTTGCAGGGCAACGTAAGTATATACAAGGTCTCGGTTATATTTCTACGTCTCTATATGTCATAGTTAGTTTTGATACCACATTTCAGATGTCCTATTCTTGATACTACACATTTGATGCTACACCAAGTCTGATAAATCTATATGACATTGTAAGTTCATGTTACTTAGAAACATCATTTTCCACATCCAAGAAGAATAGTAAGGACATACATACTCCAAAAGCAAAAACTTGCAATTGTAAGGATGAGGAAAAGGAAGAAGATGAAGAAGAATTCTCAGATAAAGAGTTTTCCTATTTCTCGTGGAAAATGAGAACAGGTACGAGAAAATTTAAAGGTAAACTTCCATTAATATGTTTTGATTGTGGTGAGGTTGGGCATTTTGCAGCCAAATGTCCTCACAAAAATGAGGTTGTTACGAAAGGAAATAGAAGTCCCAGGAAGTTCAATAAGCAAGGCAAGAAGAAATGGTTTAAGAAAAGTGTCTTCTCCAAAGAAGATAGCTCCTCATTTGAAGAAGATAGTGATAACGAAGAAGAATTCAATGGAAGAGTATTGTTTATGTCCAAGCACAATAAGCAAGAGGCACCCCATGAAGAAGGAGACGAAGAAGAAGAAATGACTGAGGTTGAATTTCAAAATGAAGTGATCAGGGTTATCAAAGAGCTCAAGGCCGAGAAGAAGTACGTCAAAACTCTTAAAGATGAATTAAAGACAAAAAGGGAACATGTCATAAATCTTAAAATCAATTTGAAGAATACAAACAAATTGAAGAATCACTCAGGAAATAATTAAAGGAAAGCAACAAGGAAAGAGAAGCATTGGAAGCTGAAATTGTTTCTTTACGAAAGCAAGTAAAGAATGGAAAAACTCTTCAAAACTACGCCAAAAGCTCAAAGACGCAACCAACGATCATGTAGCGACAAGATTAGTCTTGGTTACAAAGAAAAATTCGAAAAAGAGTCAAGTCCTTCTATGACAAGTAAAGAAGATGGATATGCAAAATCTACCATGCAGGTAGATCTCCTAGATAGATCGAGAGATCAAGACTCGCAGGAAGAACCTTGGAAGACAATTCCTCGAAGAAGATTTCCTCCCAGGTATCAATCTATCTTTTATGGTCATTGTTATTCATGTGGAAGGTTTGGACATAGAGCTTCAGAATGTCACATGTATGTTTGGAATGAATATAATTCCTGGAGATCTCTCAGAAATGGATATTACAGAACTCAATAGAATATCAACATATTTGATCATTTGAGAGATGATGTCGAATGTTACAAATGTAACAATTTTGGACACTTGACCAAAGATTGTAGAATTGGAAGTTCTTCAAAGGAATTCTTGCAAAATCAGAATGAAAAAGTATGGAAAAGGAAGACTGAAAGGTGTGCTCTTGCTCTCAAAGCTCAAAGAAACATAAACTTTTGCTCCCGTTTTCAGAATGGAATCTATCAGGATGTTTTTCGCTTATGCATGCTTAAGAAAAATCAAGGTCTACCAAATGGATGTTAAGTCAACCTTTCTAAACGGTGAATTGAAAGAAGAATTTTACATTAAAAAACCTGAAGGTTTTTTGCTTACTGACAAAGTAAACTACGTTTGCAGATTAAAGAAGGTACTATATCGTCTCAAGCAAGCTCCTAGGGCTTGGTATGATCATCTTGATAGGTATCTACATCAACAAAGATTTTGTTAGGCCCCTATAATACTAGTGATTCCCCCATTAATATTGTCATTGTATCCCTTATTGTTATTATTGTGCCCCTATTACCCCCATATTGTTATTAGTATGCCCCATAGAAACCCACTATTGTTATTTTTGTGTCCTTATGTTATTACTATTATGTCAACTTGATTATATTGTGATCCCTTAGACTCCTATATATAGAAGGGAGGTTTAGTCATTTGTATCATCCAAGAATTGTTCATTTGTGTAATGTAAATGAGGTTGCCCCCTCGAAGAGGCTGAATTCTAAGGCGTTGATATATCTTTTCTATATTTTTGTGAGTTGGTTTCCTAACATTTGGTATCAGAGCTTTGGATTCTAGGGTTTCCCTGCTCTAAACAGGTCATCGTGGAATTTTTGCTATTAATTTTTTTTTTGCGATGTTTCAGAAGCTAAAAAAAAAACCCATTTGAGATGAAATCATTCTGAACTTCAGGTCTAAATTTCAGAGCTTCGCTATATTTTTGGAGATATGATTTAAGGAAGTTAGGGTTTTTGCAGACTCTCGAAATACATTCCAAACAGGTGACCTGGGGAAAATCGTCATAACTTTTGTTTTAAGCATCAGACTAAAATTTCGTAAGAATTTTCAGAAAGAGGATGGCCTGTAGTTTTCTGTGTATCAGTTTCAGGTACTAAGGTCGAAACAAGGACATGTGGCACGTCGCACAAATTCACTCTACTGAACTAGTATATAATTAGGTCACCGTGGGAGATTTGGCATAACTCTTCCTTGGAGAATCCAATCTTGATCAGACTTGCAGGGCTAAAAAGACGACTCAAAGGCTACTGTAAGATGAGATTTCAGATATTCGAGGTCCGCAGTTACAGAGGTACAATAGATTCAATATCGAGCTCTTACAAAGTGAAAAAAAGGTGTGTAGTTTTTTTAATTTTTTCACGAGATTGGTTTGAAAAATTAGTTTGAAGGAATTCAAAGGAAATAGTGAAGAATTATTAGCATTAATTAATGCCCCAAAGAAAGAAAATGGAAACACCTACTAAGGAACCTGAAAGCTCTAGCATGACTCACGAAGAAGAGGAAGAAATGCAACATGATATAAGAAAATTACAAGACCAAGTACAACAAATTTCACTCTCACTAAAGGTAAATGAAGCCAAGATGAATGACGTGGAAGCTAATATGAAAGGCATGCAAGTTAAGATGGTAGCTAAGATGGATGGCGTAGAAGCTAAGATGGATGGCATGGAAGCTAAGATGAATGGTATGGACACTAAGATGGATGGCATGGATGATAAGATGGAAGAATTGAAGATAAGTTTGAATAAGTTGCTAGAATAAATGGTCACTAATGGTGAAAGGGTAGTAAAGGAAACTCATGATGAGAACAAAATAAATGTTAATCATGATTTCATAGACTCTAGTATTGGATTGAAGACCCACCATATTCCAAAAATCGATATGAGGAAGTTTGATGGCAAGGATCCTAGAACATGGATACTACAGATGGAGCAATTTTTCGATCTCCATAATGTGTAAAACACACAAAAGGTACGTATTGCAACTTTATATTTGGAACCAAACAGTTTGTATGGTATCAATCGCTTTGCTCTCGTAAACAATTTATCACTTGGGCAATTTTTATGGAAGAATTGATAGCACATTATGAGGATACAAAAAGCAACACTTTTTTTAGCCAATTGATCAGTCTCAAACAAAAGGGTTCAATAATGGAGCACATTGAGGAGTTCCAAAAATTGAACATAAGGGTAAAAGATATTCCAGAGGAGCATAGGATGATGTGTTCATAGGGTCTTTAAAGGATAATATCCAACATGATGTTCACCTTTGGGAACCTGATTCATTAGAGAAGGAATTCAGGTTAGCAAGAAAAATGGAAAGCAAAATTATGGCAACCAAGAAGCATACCACTC
>APFE031747008.1:36036-67722 GCA_000404065.3 Pinus taeda | reverse complement strand
ATTAAACCAGCCTAGATCCATCTTAACTTTGGATCTACCAAGCATAAAAGTAATAATTATATTTCTATTTGCAATTATAAATAATAATTAGACGAGCCTAGATCCATCCTAACTCTGGATCTACCAAGCCCTGAGAGAGATCAAATTTTTTCGGATGCAAAGCTCTTTTAAAGTGAAAAGAGATTTGATCCCTCTCGGTGCTTGGTAGAGTGTAGTTAAGATGAATCTAGGTTGGTAATACAAATTTTTGGTTAATTAAATATTAGGTATTGAAAACATTTCAATGATTAATATTGTTACATTAATCTATATGACAAGGTAGCATCAATATGTAAATGACAAAGAATATTACATTCATTTGTGCAACAAGAAAACATAATTCAAGATACATGTGTCAACTGTAGTTGGTCTTATTAGTTAGTGCATATCTATGAAAGGCAAGTGAAAACATGGTTTCTAGAAAAAATAGAAAAATAACCAAACAAAATAATGAAATGCATAAAAGTTGAGTCTAGCACAAAATCAACTCATTTCATAATGATGTCATCGTTGTGATTATTTAAAAAAAAAACTTAATATAATTGAAATTGAATTTCAATTTTGGTACCTAGTAGCATTTATTATTAAAAAATACCTTGAAAAGGAAAAAGAAATACAACTCTTCTTACATAATAATACACTACCCTAATTGTTACAATATCTCCTTCAAGCAGATATTGTAGGTGAGAGTTGAGAAGTGATATTAAAAATCTTAAAGTGACAATTATTTTTGAACATCTAAAGATTCAATATATTTATGGCCATAAGAACGATCCTTATTTATGGAATTTTATGCATGAGAGTGTCAATATTTTATGTTGTAATTCCTAGTATCGTAGAGATGTTGTAATATTTAACATTTTGACCTGATGAAAAATATAAAATTAATAATTATATTTCTATTTGTAATTATAATTAATTATACCCCAGATCCGGGTGTTAATACCGCCTTAAATGGCACTCATGCGCACTTAAGACGCATGAGGCCGCCACCTGCTTCGCAGCGTGGAGCCCCAGAAACAAATTGGAGGTGGGGAGATGGTGTTTATGGTCTCAGCACGGAGCAGGACAGAGCCATTAATGGCGAACGAAGCCCGACGCAGCTTGTGGAGTTGTTTTAACAGGCAGCGACTCAACAATTTTTTCATTATGCCTTCGACTGAATATTACTCTGTTCGGTTTGTTGTTGGTTCAGTGAGCGAGGTCGACAGGGAACCCCGCCTCAGAGGGGAAATTCGAGCTGGTTCTGGCTCGACTTGGCAGCCCTTCAACTCTTACGGTGCTCCTCGCCCTGGAATTCCTTCACCTGTTGGGGGTAAGTGCTTCATCCAAGGTAATTTGAGTTTCTCCGGCTCTGTATCTCGGTTCAGTGTTTCCATTGTTTTCTGTTCTGTCTCTTCACTCGGCTCAGGGTCTTCGGATGCTCTGAGGAGAAATTTTGGTTTCCACTGTGCCTCGCTGAAAGTCACTGTCCTTATTTGCACCATGAAACGTCCTGGGAAGCGCTCTCGCTCCGGGGAAGGACCTGGCAGCAGCAAACGACCCGATGCTCGCCCTCAATCCACTCCTTTGCTCACCACCATCAACCTCACTGCTCCTCCTGAGGATTCCCCTGCTTCTAACCCCACCCGCCATCCGATACCCAATAGCGCTTTCCAATCCACCCACTTCAAATTTCAGAGCAACCTGAACTGCCCCTTGATTTCTGCCCAAATAACCATCCTGATGATGGAGGAAATCAACCAGGTCCCTCCAATTTCCTGCATAGACCCTAATTCGTCCAACAGCAGTGACCATTCCTCTGCCCAATTCACCATGGCTGCAAAGAAGGATGATGTTCCAATAATTCAGGTCGATTCTCCTTCTCCAATTCATCCCCTGAGTGACTGCATCAATCTCATCCTGGACCCCGATGCTGGCAACACCGACAAAGATCAGGAGGGCAACGTGTTGCAGGAAAAAGACAGGCTCAGTCACGACGACGCGTGTCAGCAAGCCGAGGAGACACAGGAGGAAGAGGACAGTTGAACAGATGGCTCTTGTGTTTGCACTTTTTGGTTTTTGGATGCCTGCTTCGGGTGTTGGCTCTGTTTTGAAAATTTTCTAGCAGCGGCGAATGCAATGGTCGTGGTCTCAATTCTCTTTCTCCCAGTTTCTCAGTCATATGCTTTGTCTCAGTACTCTCTTTATCAGTCTCTTTGTAAAGCCAATGAACTTGGCAGTCTGTTATGTCTCTCTGGTTGTTAGCTTGGATGAAATCCCCAACTCTTCTACTATGGGGAATTTTTGTATCATATGTGATGAGCAGGCTTCTGTAGCTGCTCCCTCTTGTAAGTTTATTATGTTTACCAGTTAATAGAATTAGCATAGTCTTTTACCAAGAATTTTTTTATTATAATTAATTATAAATAATAATTAAGCCAGCTTAGATCCATCTTAACTCTGAATCTACCGAGCATTGAGAGGGATCAAATTTCTTGAGATGCAAAGATCTTTTAAAGTGAAAAGAGATTTGATCCCTCTCGGTGCTTGGTAAACCCAAACTTAAGATGGATCTAGGCTGGTATAGTCAAAATTTTGTTTAACCAATAAAAATTCTTCCAGTGAAGGACTGAGTGTGTGCATGTGATATATAGAGGATTCATTGAACCAATTGACCATGATACATAACTCACCAAAAATTTGGATCTACTGACATCCCCTCTCAATAGCAAAAAGAAAAAGAAGTTTGCGACTCATAAGTTCTGCAAAATTATTTGTGCCTCTGCCTAAGCCTGTTTTTAAGTGAAAATAATGTTGTTCATTTATGTGTAAA
The DNA here is from genome assembly GCA_000404065.3 of Pinus taeda. Taxonomy (NCBI): domain Eukaryota; kingdom Viridiplantae; phylum Streptophyta; class Pinopsida; order Pinales; family Pinaceae; genus Pinus; species Pinus taeda. The sequence goes on along the minus strand of APFE031747008.1, from coordinate 64,868 downwards.
CTTTCCCCTCCTACGCATCTACCTTCCTCAAAAGATCCATCGAAATAGGCCTAGGGGAGGGAATGGTCAATTCTTTATTTAGATATTTGGCGAGATTTAGATTTTTCAGCCTCATTTGGAATGAGATCATATATAGCTAGTACATGTGCAAAAATCTTATCCTGTTGGATATCTTCGCCCTTAAATATTTTGTAGTTTTTGTTGAGTCAGATACCCCAACATATCATCAGTGGGAGATTTCAAATTTTTGCATGATTCACTACATTCCACCATCTCTTCTCGGCATCCAGAAAAGAGGCCCCTTGCCACTACCAAGATAAATAAATACAAATGCATACCTCATTCCAGACTTGATTAACATAAGGGTAGGATATAAAAATATGATCTACCGATTATTTTTCCTCTCTACACAACAGACACCAACTAGGACCAAAAAAAATCCTTTTCTTTAGATTTCCTCCTGTGAGAATTTTGTTTTCTATCACACTCCAGAGAAATAGTCTAGCCTTTGCCGGGAATTTTAGTCTCCAGACCAGCTTCCACCACCAGGCCAATACCTCAGGTTCTTTGTCAACAATGATAAAAAAGTATCCTTCCGTAGGATGATATTTCTCTAAGGTTGAATGAATCCATTGTAGCTCGTTCGATATGTTCAAAAGTCTCACATGCGAAGCATTTAATTATACAATATAGTTAGTCCACCTGAAGTGCCATGCTTCCAGGAGATTTAAATCATGAGGACTCATCCAACCCTGAGTCCATATAGACGTGGAATATGGATCAACAACTTGATTCATAGTGTGTCTACCTTGGGTTCTAAAAAATCAACTAGCTTGAGAGGCAACTGAAACATGCCATCACATACAATCCATGGGTCCTGTCTAATTCTCAGATAATCCCTAGTGCCCACCTTCCATGACAAACTATGAATAATAACTAAAAAATATTCCAGAACAACCTTTTAAACCACAAAAAAAAAATTGCGCCTCCTATGACTTGGAGTTTTATCTAGTCTTCCAATGATCTAGGGAAAACATACTTTCTGTAGACTACCTCCATCCAAAGTCTTGTTGTAGAAATAAGTCTCCATCCCACCTTAGTTGCCAATGCTTTTGAGAAACAATGGAGGTTTTTTAAACCCCATCCAACCCACTTCTTGGGAAGTTCAATCTAGTTCCATTTTACCCAAGGAAAGTAAAGACCTTCATTTAAGCCTCGCCATAGAAAAATCCTACAACACTTTTGATTTCTATTAAGTGCACCTTTTGGGATTTGATACATGTGATATCAAAAATAAAGATTTCATTTTTTCACTCTTGTAATTCTTTATGAATATGTTCATGTAGGGAATTTTTGTGGATATGATTGGAAGTGGGGGAAATATTAGGAAAATGTAATTATTACATTTCATCTAATAATTCTGCCTACCTTCATCCACTTTTTACTAAGTTATATTGGGTAAAATATAATGCTATAATATTACATTTTGCCCAATGTTTCTCCTCAATAAGGTCCAGTTCTTATTGTAATCCTTCTTTATATTTTAAGTTTAAAAGTAAACAAACTCAACTATAAATTAGCAAGGGTGAGGGGGAATACTGTGTTAAATGTAATATTTATGTTGGGGTGTAACGATAAATATTAGAAAAAATGTAGTAATATTACATTTTAATGAGTATTTCGCCCCACCCCTAGCCACTTTTTATTGGATGGGGGTGGTAATAAATATTGGGTAACATATAATATTGTAATATTATATTTTATATAAGATTTCCCCTCACCTCATTCAATTTTTATGAAAAAAAATAATATTTGAGGTTCATAAGTAAACTTAACTTCTATGTAAACATTTGATCCCAATATAGTAGCGATGTTGTAATCTTTAACATTTTGACTCGATGAAAACATAAAAGTAATAATTATATTTCTATTTGCAATTATAAATAATAATTAAACCAACCTAGATCCATCTTAACTCTAGATCTACCAAGCCCTGAGAGAGACCAAATTTCTTGGGATGCAAAGCTCTTTTAAAGTGAAAAGAGATTTGATCTTACATGTAGGTGAATCGATATGAGGGATTTGGATTTCTTTGAAGGAAGGCTTCATTATTTCAAGGATTTTGTATATCACCAGACATAGAGTATAGAGGTTGAAGATGCCAAATATAGGTTGTTCCTAAGGAGGGTCAAAGTTTTTGCAAGTTAAATTAAGCACTAGTGGGGGTGATTTCCTCTTAGATCAAACCCACTTCCTTGACACAAGTTAGGTCTAGCTACTTAGAAGGGATTTGACTTCACATCCTAGAAAGAAGTAAGTTATCAAAGGCATAGGTATTCCAACATCCAAAAAATCTCTCAAAATATTCAAATTCTCTTTTATTTTTTGCATTAGAGTTGGATGTTTCTTGCTAGTTATTACTGTTAGATCATTTTCAATGAGCTATTTAGTGGGAAGAAGTGTCAAATTTGTAGGATCTAAGCTACGATTTAGATACAAATTTCATTTCCCAAATTTTTACACTTGTATCTAGTTAATTGGATGTAAATATATAGGTGAAGAGGATTTTTCCTTGTTGGACTTGCATTATACAACTATCCAAAGTTAGTTCTCAAAGCCTAGAGCTAAGCATCTTAAGCTATGACTTATTATTTTTCAACTCTATGATCTTTTATGGTCATTATCTTCGTGAAAGAGTTGTATTTCCTTTATTTTCTAGCTCTAAAAATTAGCTACTTAAATTCTAGAAAAAAACTAGGGAAATAAATATATTAATGAGAAATTTGAAAGACATTTGAGGCTCTAAATACTCTAAAGTACGCTCTATCCTTCCCTCACTTAATTACGATTCCCTAGATGTGTATTGCACACTGTGGATTTGTTGTAATAACAAATCAACTTGCTTCCCCTCCATTTTTATGTAAGTTTCACAATTTGTCCACATAACAACAATGTTTGTTTCACTCATAAATCTTATACCATGTATCAAAAAAAAAAAAAAAAAAATCCATAGTCAGTTAGTATAAATTCTGTAGACCAAAATCCATAGGTTACATTGCATATCTTGAGTTATTTTGGTATTAATAGGTTGTTGTTAGAGATATACATTATTTTATCAGCAATACATCAAGTAAATTTAGAACATCTTCACCCCATTGATTCCATATAAGGCACTAATCACTTATCAGAGTGTTGGGAAATATTTAGGGAAGCATTTCTTGGTTGTTTAAGAGGTTTTGGCCCTAAATAGAGGGGGTTTGGACCAAGGTGACAATGGGTCCCTGCCATGTTTGTGTCAATCTGTCAACACTACAAGGGCCTTAGAAGCCATGTTAAAAGGATCGATAACATTTTTTGGCACCCTTTCATGGGAGAAGGTTTTTCAATATGATGTTCTAATGACATTTCAAAGACATATTTCAAAGTGTAAATTGTTCCCATCCATGGGAAACATTTTTTGGTGCCATTGTCGAGGAGAAGGTCTTTCATCCTGGTTTTATATGACATCCATCCACTTGGGTAAGTTTCCATTTATTGATGTGTATTTTGATGATATTATTTTAAACTAACAACTTTCAGGTCTCATTTAGTGAATCTAACTGAGGATGATCTAGCATAACCCATTCACATATGAAGGTACGATACAAAAAACTGCTACCCAAGATAAGAATTGACGTAAATACTAGTGACTCCACATTTATGATTTAATGATTGGTAAGTATTGATTTTAGTAATATTTTATATTTTAAAGATATGCATGTTCTTCTTTATCTATTGTATGTTTCAAGATATCCACATCTTTTGTCATTTGATATATTTTCCCACATTCCAAAAATTTGATGGGAACTCGTCAATATCATATAATTATTTTGATTTTTTCATGAACTGTAGTAGATACTAACATTTTCTATGAAGATATATTGATGAAACTATTTTCATTCTTAACACAAGGAGATGCATAGAATAGGTACTTTGGTTTCATGGATAATGAAATTAGATCATTGTCGCAATTAATAAACAAGTTCCAAATAAGATCAATCCATTGTTACAAAAAAAATTATGATGTCAACAAATATTAAGATATACTAATAAAAACAAGGAAAGGATTGATGACATATGGAGGGAATATTGTGAACGCCCCACCAATGGTTCTCATGAGGAATTAGGAAAAGTGAAAATGCATCTAATAAACCATATTGGTATGTTAAAGAGAAATATGATGAGCCTTTTTACATTGAAGACTAAAAATAAGGATAAGGAAGAGGGTCATTTATCCACTTCCTCCCATGAGCCATTGTTGATAAAGTTTGTAGGAAATGATGAAGAAAGGGAGTCTCCTATGAAATATGTCAGAGAAATATACAATGAAAATGAAGGGACTTCTAAGCAACAAGTAAATGGAGAGGATCTTGATGAAAATATCATTCAAGAACCCACCCACCATCCTTCATATGAAAGTACTATTTCAACAAGTTGCACTCCTTTCCAAGCAATTGATCTTTCTTACACATCTACTAGTGTCTTTGAAGAGGATGAAGCAATAAACATGCATAATTTCCAGAACATGGTGATGATGAAGAGATGAAATCTAGTCATGCATTCCTTAAGGTGCCCCCCCCTCTTGCTTTTCAAGGTTGAACATGTATGCTTGTAACTTGAATTGGTTGAATTGTCAAGTCATTAAAACCCTACAGATGCTCATTGCATATATCTTCCTTCATTCATTTTGGTTCTTGGAATGCATTAGAGTTTGTGATGTTCTTATTTTAAATATTCCCCCCTCAATCTCCACACTCCCTATGTTATGAAAAGTGTAGACATACCCATCATCACTGGCCATACTTCATCTCCTTACTCATTCGTTGACTTTCATTCTTAAGCTTGAATCCTCACATGATTTCATGGCATTCTAAAGGCATAATATTCACATTTTCATGCTAAATGCTCACACGACATTTTGATCATGATTGTTTATCCTTCAAACTCGAGTCTTTAAAATGTAGACTTTTACCGAGCTCCTTTTCAAATAAAAGAGTCTAGCATTTGTAAAATTGTTTAGAGACCTCTTTCGAGTATTGTAATGTTCATTTTACCGAAATAGTCTTACTCATCTCTTCATGTTTGCAACCCCTACCATTCATGGTGCATTTGAGTCTTCATATGAAAGTGGAAAAGGCTCCACTTGCAAATATGATAGGTCATTCATGGTGAAAGGGACTTATAAGAATTAATATTTAATTTCTGCAAGTGAACCGACCATTAATACAAATTACCATGATGTGTGCATCCTTTATTAATGGACTCTAGTGGAGTTCAATTAAATTTTCCAAAAGGGACATCACTTACATCTCACAAATAAGGAAGCTTAGTCCTTCCATATGAACTTTGATGCTAATTATAAGCTAAAATTCCAAGGATAAAATGACTAATGCATTGTTATGATGAAGTTCTTTTGAAATGGTAAATGCACGCATGCAGACCACGACATCAAGTGCAGGGTATCCAATAATATGATAAAGTTTGTGTTCCTAGAAAACCAATGATTGCATCATCATCAACATAGACATGAGAAATAGACATAGTCTAAAAATTATGTTTTTTTCCCTGAAAGTTATGGAAATTCTGGCTATATTTTGAAAAAATATGGCAGGGATTTTTGTAAATCCAAGTAAAAGCTATTAAAATTCATAATTTTAGGTGCCCTAGATGTTTTTGATGGTGCTGAATCCATTTCCACCATCAAAAACATGATTCAAACACTGCATCTACAAGAATTCTTGACTTTTTTTTGCCCAAATTCCAGCCACTTTTGGCCATCCGGGCAATTTCTCCGCCTCCGTAGACGACTCCTGAGAAATATATATTAAACATGAAAGCACTGAATATTACAATGCAACAACAACTATATGAGACCTTAACTTGCATTTATAACATGTATAGTGAGGATTATAAAAGGAGCATATGTCATTGCAATGTTAGGACAACCCAAAGGCTACAATGAGAATGAACACATATTTTAGTGCAATGGGAATTAGTGAAAGTATTGATGCACACGTATAGCACTGGTGAAAGGGGTAACATTAGTTGGAGAACATCACCAAATGTGTGATCAAGGACCAATAACACCATATATGTAATGCAGATGCAAGTTTTTAGGAAGCACTCAATGTTAAATTCTATTGTTTTTGTGTGGTATTGCATCCCATAGGGCTAGCCTAAGGTCACTAGATATAACAAACCTGATTGCACCATTCCTATAGCACACAGGGCATTCTTAGATTCCATACTGGAATCCCTTGATGTTGGCCTTGCACTAAGCGCTAACACACCATGAGGAAACGCAGAACCATGGAATATTGGTAATAACTCATGTCAACATGTAGTAATAATATGAGATTGCATTGAGGAAATTATGTTAGCATAAGGATTGTAATAGTACCATTGCGCAAAAAATATAACAATGTGTTGGATGGGCCTTTATCTGGGATGATGAGAGTGCCTAATGTCTGGGGGGGTTCTGGTTCTTGAGTTTCTTCAACTTCGTTATAAATGATTTTTGCAGTGCTTCCCTTATCTGGGCTACTTAATGGCTGAATTATCCCAAGAGGAGATCTTGGTTCTTCAGTTTCCCCGGTTTCTCCTCTTCCTTCACAGAGGTTGCTAAGGTTCCCTTCTTGCAATGATTTTGGGCTAGAATTTTCAATTTCTTGAAAATATTTCTCTTCGGTTTGACTATGCACCTCAGCAAAGGCTACAGATGGTGATCTTGTGGCCTAAAGGGAACTAGTAGGCTATATAGAAGTAACTTTTCTAGGTCCTACTGAAGGCTGAGATTCTGCTTTCTTAAGGATTTCATCTATAAAGGTCGATCAGCCAAGGGTCACCGGCCCCTTAGCTTTGTCAGGCTTGGGTAGAGGTTTAGGATTCTTTTTAGGCTTTTTCTGCTTAGTCATGCACACAAATCAATTGCTAATTTCTACCCAAAGAAAACAGCAACAAATCTGCAGGAAAGCAGGTAGGGAGTAGGGATATTACATGCTTCGTACGCAGGTTCTTACCTTCCGTTTTTAAAACCCAATTCTCTCCTAGCAGGTTCTTACACTACTCTGGAAAAGAAACAAATGGCTACTTCCCCGACAACGATGCTAAAATGTCGAGCAGTAAAAAGGGTCTTTTTCACCTCTATTTACCCTACATTAACTTATCAATCCAAGAATGATTTGTTATCTCAAAGAGTGTACTCAGTTTGAGGCAGTCATTTGTCAGAGTAGTGCTAGTAGTATAGTGCTTTAAATACAAGAGTAAACAGATGCTTAAAACAAGATCTACTTACAGAAAAGCTCCTTAAGACTCAAATCATGCATTCAGAAAACTATAGCAATTTATCAGTCAAGGGTACAGTAACAGTAACTCATCCCTCTGTAAATTGATGTAATTAAAGATAACAAAGGAAAATATCATCAATCTGGGAGCTAGACAACAGATGTCAATACTCACTACAGTCTCAGATCGTTTTGCACACCAAAGCAATGATAATACAAATAACAAGAAATGGAACAACAACTAAGAAATGGAACAACAACTAGTCTTCTAAACAAGATTGAACAACAAAAAATTAGTCTACGGAAATAAATGCAAGAATTGTATCCTATAGGAATCAGATAACAATCTTCACTCTAAAGATAAATCGGACAACAAACGGAAATAGAACGGCAACTACTCAAACATGAAGTATAGAACAACATCTAGAGTCAAATATCAATGTACATGTTAGAGTCGGTCCTTACAGCCCTCTGTCAGAGATCTTTTCGCTTTTGCATATCATTTTTAGGTGTCTCACTCATTCCACTTCGTTGCATTTCGTTAGGGTCATGCCATTGACTGATGAGGGGGTCTAGTTGTCTTGTGTTCCCTCATGCTTGTCCCTGTAGGGTTAGTCAAAAATTTCTCAAAAAATCACCGAAGTACATGATCATTGCATTCATCATCATAAATGATTAGTTTCGTTAAAAAAAAGGGTCTTTAGTCCTAGAGTCTAGGGTTTTCAGTCCCGTGCATACACATAATAAAAGCCTGCAGACCATGAGGTTGGTTTTAAAAGATTTTCATTTAATAGTTTTCCTCAGAAAGCATTTAAAAACATTTTTAGTCCAAAACTCTGTTTTGGAACTGGAAATTTTGATTGTACATAATTGTATTTATTGTATCTCAAAAGGTTTTAGAGCAAGCCTCTGATCTTTTCCAAAGCCAAAATATCGGATCCCTGCAAAAATCAACAAAACATTATCAGTTCAAGACTCAGAAAAAGCCAAAGAAAAGCATTGTATTAAAGCTCAAATGTCAAAGTGCCAAACATTATAAAGTGGGTTATTAAACAAATTTAAATCAAAGTGAGATATTTTCCTCACCTATAAAAGGGGCAAACGAGTTCATTTATTCAAAATATCCCAAGGAAAAATCGTGCTTGAGTAATTTGGAAGGCTGAAAACTGCATTTCATACCCCTGGACAGCATTTTGGAGGTGCGTTGCTCATACAAGGTGTGCGCTGCGCATATAGAGGTGCGTTGCGCATTGGGCCTCACTGGCTAGTGTAAATTAACAAAGGCGCTGCGCATATAGAGGTGCGCTGCGCGTTGGGTTTGTGCGCTGCGCACGGGGTTACAGCACCAAGAAAACTTTGTTCATGCGACCAGATCATACCAAATCCACTCCAAAACTTGCAAGTAGGTATTTCATTGCTGCTCAGTCAATGTTTGAAGTGTGTTTCAAGATGGGAAATTTGATGTATTGGGTCTTGAAAAATGAAACCCTATGTTCATGTCAAAATCATTCCTTAAGGGTTTTTTAAAGGACGTGGGTGGTTTAGTGAAGATTTCCCATCCTCCATTTATGAAAAACAATCCCATACTCATTTGTAAAGTTTTGGTCAACATTACAAAAGGGTACACATTACACTCTTGTCTATTTGTCAAACAGTGACTGTTTTATGCCAATTCATTGAAACAAATCATTACCATTATGGCTCGGTTTTTATGATGCTTTGATAAACATATTTGGGTTTTGAGTATGATTGAAATTTTGACTTCACCACACCTATATCACTATACATATCACAAACATCTTGAGACCAAAGCCATGTCAAACACAGATTCAGTGTATGAGCAGCAGTATGACAGTGATTCCACAACAGAGGGTAATGTGCCACGGAGGTCTCGCAGAGGTGGAAAAGGTGGTAAGCCTCTTAGGGAAGAGCCTATTTCTTTGGTTCAATTGTAGGCTTTCCCGCTTGCAATGGATTGTTTTCGTCGTCAGTCATGCTATCGCTATTGTGAATTAATTTCACAATTCCAGCATCATCGTGAACTAGCTCGTTTGTTTGTTCTACATTTACATGATGGCCATGTAAACCTCGCCGGAGTTGATTTCATTTTGCCACTAGAGACTATCGCAGAGGCCACTGGGATACCAAATATTGGAGAGCAATGGAATAAACGTCAGCAGTTAGAGAAATCCTACTATGAGCCATACATCAAACTTGGGTATATGAGGCACTTGAGCAGAGTTTTTCCTTTCCAATACCTGAATGATCAATTTGCACCTTTGATGAAACTTATCATTCGGTATTTTAGTTGTGAGGGCAGATTCTCCCGTCTTTATGCGTACCATGTCCGTTTGTTGATGCATTTTACAAGGGTACGCATGATGAACATTCCATACTTCATGTTTCACAACATAGAGAGGATGGTGCCTCTTGTACAAAGGAAGACCCCAGCACAACAACATAGTAGTATTTATCATTACGCGTTGATCAAGATCGTAGTGGTTCATCAGTTGGCACATCAGGGCATTACTTGGGAGGATTTTGTTTCTCATGACTTCTTCACAGCGCCTCAGCCACCTCCAGAGATAGTTCATGATGAGGGAGGGCCTTCACAGCAGTTTGACATTCCTGGGACCGAGCATGTCAATGCTCCAATGTATGTGACATATCAGCGAGGGCACAAGGCCTTATTTGCAGCTACACGATGAGTACTATCTCCACATGGTGTGGAAGGGGTCTCGCCTTCTTCTTCAGCACAGGTACAGGTACAGGTACAGGTACAGGTTCAGGATAGGGGAAATAGGTCAAGGCATAAGAAGGGCCCTTCAGGAGGCCATGATATTGATGCTACATTTATTGATGTGGATAGGAGCTCTCCTAGCTCGAAACTGAAAGAGATCATCCAAGAGTAGAAAGCTGGGATTAATAACTTGAATGACAAATTGCTGAAAGCAAAATGGGTGATCAATTATTTGGAGCAGTGCAATAAACAGTTAGAGGATCAACACACACTTATAGAGCTGCGACAAATCCGTGAAGACCGACAGGCTGCCCAAAGACATATACATGAGATGACACCTATTGAGCAGGAGATAGAAGCTGACCGGGAGACTTGGCTCGAGAGGGTCAACATCCACTTAGAGAAGTTGTTGGAAAAGGCTAATAGAGATAAAGACATGCTCCGTCACATGAAACATCATTATTGGGCTCGCATGCATGTTAACAAAGCAAAAATGAAGATTTTGAAAAGGAGGTTGAGCCAAGCACTAAAACGACTAAATAGGTCGGATCCACTTTGAGTTTTGGCCGAAGCTTTGCTAGCTAAGCATAACACATGATGGAGGGTCTTCACTTCGAATTTGAGCAAATTCGGAGAAATTTTTGTCATTTTGAAATTTTTTGGTCCCAAAAATAGGTTTTTCGGCTATATTGATTGGGACACTTGCTGGAGGAAAACTTGGTATTTTTGGGTTTTTCATGGTAATTTATGCATGCTCAGTTATTGCCGAAGCATTTCATCAATTTCTGGATGGTCAAAAGGCCCAAAAACACCATGAAAACCACCTTACTGCCACCTTTTGCAACAACAGGAAGTACCTATGGGAGAATGCAATTTTGAGGGGGCAAATGAGATCCAAATTGGGAAATTCTACTTGGGTTGGAAAGTAGACATCTAGGGCTTTCCAACAAGCTATTGTGAGCTCAATTTGGATGCCAGGAAGTGCCTCAAAATCAGTCTGAAAGGTGTGCTGCGCATAGAGGTTTTTGACCAGGTTTTCCTCCTCCAGCTCAGGAATTCGGCCAGTTTTCGCCAGTTTCACTTCTTGATGTGATTTTTGACCTAGAATGATGTAATTTGATGTGTATGAGGTAACTTGGCACCTTTTTACCTTGTTCTAGATGATTCATTCACAAATTAGCAAAAAATTAATGTAATGAATCAGTTTCCTTCTTTTTAGAGGCAGGTTGTTTTGGTCACCTAGATTCTTGCTCCATGTTTAGAATTTGTTCAAACTACTCCTAGAAGGAGGATATCGACCCCTAGAGGTTAGGGAATGAGGTTAGCTTGATCTATATATGTAAATTTTCAGTCAGTAGCAAGGGTTGGACTCTTGGGAAGATTTTGGCACACTATTGTACATATTTTTCATATTTTGGCTAAGGAAAGATCAGAGGTTTTGCAGCACCTGTTGGGATTCTTGTGGCTTTCAGTTCAAGATGACGTTATCTCTCAGTTTATTGTAAGTTCATTCATGTTTAATGTATGCCATTCCCTTCTTATGCTTCTAAAACTAAATGAATGAGTAAATAAGGTTGAATTCATTGTTCACAGTGCTCTTCCTTTAAATTTGTTTAGTTTTACATGTTTTCACCAGTTTGGAGAGGATCCATGTTCTCCCTTGCCCTCTTCAGCTCCTTGTCGTTCTGATCCATCCATACCTTTGATCAAAGGCATAAAGACTACTGCCTACCTCACCCCAACTCGAAATTCTGCAAAGATCTGGCCTTATCCCCGAAACCAAAATTAGTTTTCCCATTTCTCCAACAAAAAAACCTAAAAATTTTAAATCAAACTTTCCAATCTCTTTACTAGCCTAAAATCAGTATTAATTTTGAGTCATCTCAGCCCCTCTGAAGACCTTTTGCCAAGATAGACCCAGAGAGAGCCCTCTCCTATCCTCGTAGGGCTAGCTACGAGGCTAAGCTTGGTTTGATGTGGCCTTGAGTTTTGCCTTCCTCAGCTTGAGGCAGATTTGAGCGCTAACATAGTGGCGACCATACTGGGGACTAAACAATTGATGTGTTTGCTACATGAGTCTTAGACGGAGTCTGAAGTTATGCAAGGTAGCCTTCGAAACGCTTTTGCTATGCATAAGCGCAATTAGATAAATGCTTCTTCAGTCTATCTTCGGTGAGCTTGTGAATGTATCACTTGATTTGAAATTTACCCCAGTATATTTATTCGTTCTAGACCTTGGATGATTGAGTCTAGAAATTGATAGGCTGAAAAATTGTTTGTGTCCTTTTGCTTGTTCGAAACAATTCCACACTGGCTTCAAGAATATACACAAGATTAAATCCTGATCCAGATCCACCTCCCGTATATGAGAACCCAAATCTAATTGCGAGAATACACCGACAAGAAAGTCCCATAATTCCTTTGTTTAAATCTCATTCTTGTCCTGCAATTTTTAAGTATCTTGAAGAACTTGACTTTGACGAGAGGTTTGAACTGTCGCTGTTTAAAACCAAATCTGAAAGTGCACTTGATTCTCTTATTCCAAATCCTGACTTCACTGCAGCCCTTGAAGTTGAGAGAAACAATAAATTCATTAAAAATTGTATCTTGAGGCACCTTCAGCGAGACATTCAAGCCACAAATCTTGTTGATTTCCTAGAAGCTGCATCTGCAAATATTGGTTCTTCTATCACCGATTTCACCTCCAAAATTCCCACCGAACTGCCTTTCATTCCCACTATTCCCCTACAACCTATAATCACTTATCAAGAATCTGTAGCTAATACCCCTTCTTCATCCCACGTGGCTTCTCCTCCACATACACCTCCGCATATTTCCCATACTTCAGCTACACCTACTCCTCCAACAACCCCCAGACCAAATCCTCCAAGAGAAATGGCAGCCCGGTTTTCACCCCTCGCTCTGCCTCAAATTTTGAATGACATGCCCACAGATTATCAAAGTAAAATCCCTTTGTTCGATGGCACACCTCAGAATATCACAACTCAACAGCATGTTGATAAGATGGCGGATTTCTTTGATCTTCATGAAATTGATGAAGAAAATGTAACTATGAGGCTATTCGTGCAGACTTTTGGTGGAGAGGTTAGGAAATGGTTTAGAAATTTTCCGGCTAGAATTATTCCAACATTGGATGATCTTAAAAGGTAGTTCTTAGAATGTTGGGAAGTGAAGAAAGACCCACTGCAAATCAATGCTAAATATACTAAGATTAAAAGAAATGCTGGAGAGTCCATTCAAGACTATTGCATTAGATTCAATGCAGTGTATAATGCAATTCCGGATGATTTAAAACCCACTAGAAAGTCAGCATTGCTTAAGTTCCCGGATGGTTTTGATCTAGACATGGCGTATCAACTAAGGGAGAGAGATACGACTACCTTAGAAGAAATGCAGAAAATCAGTGTTGAGGCAAATTTGAACGATAAAAGAGCTAGGATGAAAGTTTAAAAGAGAGTGACCATAAAGGAAGAGGCTTCTACATCAGATTAGATACTTCGCAAGGTAGAAAGGATGGTCGAAAAGCTCACTTATGACAAGCCAGAACTGCAGATCCGAAATCCTAATTTCCGTGGTCAGCAGCAGCCACAATTCAGAATTAAGCAGCGTGAACAAAGAACACAAGAGCCGGTAGTTCAGTAGCAGGTAAAGACTCCTCTTCAGCAAAATTTTCTTAGTCAAGAATCTGATGATGATGGTGATACTGTAGGGGAGGAAATCATTTCTTTACTCTTGATGATCTGCCTAGCTATATCACAGAAGAGGAAGAATTTGTAGAAAGCTCCACCACACACCAAGATGAGGATTATATTCTATCAAACGATGCGGCACTTGAAGAAGAATCGGAGGAGTACCAAAGAGGATACATGAATGCTTTGTCCACCCAACAGAAGCAATATTCATTAAGAAATCGAAATGTGCCTATAAACCCCATTCAGAAGAAAGGAAAAGAGATAATTGATCCCGCAGCTAGTAAATCATTATTAGCAGACAAGGTAAATCAACCACCAAACACAATAAGGGATAAAACTGAAAAAAGAGAAGTTCCGGTCAAAGAAGTTGAGAGAGTCTCAGCATTTAGTTTAGAAAATGAAATTTCAAAACTGAAAGTATCCATTCCTTTGACTGAGATCATGAAGAACAACAACTACCGAGGTCAAGTCTCCAAAATTCTGAATTTTGACCCAATGTTTGACACGGTAAACGTTGAAGATGATCAACCATAATTGATTTTTGGGCCTGCTTTAGATGGTGAGTCTCCTGACAGTGATGTTCCTCCCTTTTATATTAGTTTGAGGCTGCATGAGTATGTATTACACAATGCTATGTTTGACTTTGGTGCTTCGCACAATTTGATGCCAAAAGCAATCATGGAAAAGTTGGGATTAGATATTAAAAGAAAATACCATGATTTGTATTCATTTGATTCCAGCCATGTAAAGTGTATCGGACTAATCAAGGGCTTGGTGGTAAGCTTAGATCAAATTCCAGCTAAGAATGTCTTAATGGATGTGGTTGTGGCGGACATTCCTCCGCGTTTTGGTATGCTTCTTTCAAGATCTTGGGGGGAAAAGTTGAAAGGTACACTGCAGTTAGATTTTTCTTATGCTACAATTCCCGTCTTTGGTCAAATGAGAAAGCTATATCAAGAGCAAAAGATGAAATACATGATAACGAGCAAGGAAAAACCAATCAATCATCCTGTAAACTATGTACATACAGCCTTGGAGTCATTTGTTTTGTTTGCTGATAGTTTTAATGATATAGATAGTCAATTAGTTCAGGCAGAAGATATACCAGAAATATCTGAGAATTTTAGAGAAGTTCTGCAGAAAGAAAGAAGTGAAAAGCAAGCTACTATGGAGCAATCAGCTGAAAATAATGGGCAGCAAACAGGAAAAACAGAGTTAACACAATTTCAGCACTTGGAAGAGGATGAAGATGGTCTTTGGACCATGGATTTTGATGGCGCAGTAGGTAGTGACGGTGCTGGCATTGGTGTGTGGATTCGAAGTCCATTTTCCGCTCAAGATAAAGTTCCAAGCAAGGTGAGAGTCTGTTCCTACAAACTAGCATTTGACTGTTCTAATAATGAAGTGGAATATGAGGCTCTCATTGCTGGCCTTAAGATTCTTAGTAAGCTGAAAGCAAAATGAATTGCAGTCTATGGTGATTCAGAGCTGGTGATAAAACAAGTCAAAGGTGAATTTCAAACCAAGCATCCTCGCATGAGAGCATATCGAAATGCAGTTTTAGATATTTTGAAACTCTTTTCTAATCATACTTTGACGTGTGTGCCTCGCATACAAAATGGTGTTGCTGATGCACTGGCTAAGGCAGCAAGCAATTTAAAAATTCCAATGAATTCCAGCAACAAATTCGAGATTCATGTGAAACACCGCCCCACCGTCCCAGATAATCAGCGATGTTGGCAAGTTTTTCAAGATGATGAAGAGATTAATGATTTTCTTCAAAATAAGGGTAAGTTTAAAGACACCTCCATAGATACATAACATGATGATGGTAATGTTGATATACAAGTAAATCAAATGGAAGTGCTGCAACTTAAAGATAACATTATTCCTAAGGGATTGATTCCTTTGGAGGAGTTGTTTGACCAAGATGAGGTGGCCCGCAAACCGACATTGAGACTGATTGAAAAGGGTGTTGAAGAGGTAAACATTGGGACAACTGAGAATCCCAAGATGGTAAATCTATCAAAGTCATTGTCATCAAAGGTAAAGGAAGAGTATATCAGATTGTTGTCTTCATTTTCAAATGCTTTTTCTTGGGATTACTCAGATATGAAAACATATGATATTAATATCATTCAGCATACTATCCCTATAAAACAAAATCAGAAACCTTTCCATCAAAAGTTGAGGAGAATCAATCCTAAGCTACTGCCATCGATAGAAAAAGAGGTGAACATGTTGTATAAGTCAGGAATCATTGTGCCTATCAGATTTTCCGATTGGATATCAAATTTGGTACCAGTAAGAAAGAAAACTGGTGAGATCCGTTTATGTATTGATTTCAGAAATTTGAATAAGGTGTCCTTAAAAGACAATTATCCGCTGCCCAAAATGGACCATATATTGCAGCGAGTAGTTGGAGCATCAAGGATCTCACTACTCGACGTCTATTCAGGATACAATTAGATTTTAGTGCATGAAGATGATCGTAACAAGAGTGCGTTCACCACTCCATGGGGAACGTTTCATTATGCAAAGATGCCGTTTAGTTTGAAAAATGCAGGTGCCACTTTTCAGCGTGCAATGGACATGGCTTTCGCCAACGAGAAATATGTATTTTTGGTTGTTTACCTTGATGACTTAACCGTGTTTTCAAATTCTGATGAGGAGCATTTATATCATTTGAAAATTGTTTTCCAAAAGTGCAACAAATATGGCATTTCGCTAAATCCAAAAAAGAGCCTATTTCTATGGATGAAGGCAAGCTCCTTAGCCACATCATATCAAAATATGGCATTTGTGTGGGCCCGACATGTGTTGAGGCCATCCAGTAGATTGAACAGCCCCGTAACAAGAAAGAAATACAGTCAGATAACGACAAACTGAGTTTTCTACGTCTTTTCATTCCAAATCTTGCCGAGCATCTTAGAGAAATCACGCACATGCTGAAAAAGGACAGTCATTTAAAGTGGACAGAAGAGGCGGTGAAATCATTCAATTTGGTCAAGGTAGCTCTTTATTCAGCCCCTACTTTAATTAGCCCGGACTACACACAGGACTTCATTCTGTTTTCATTTTCTTCTGAGCATACTTTGGCAGCTGTACTAATGCAAAAAAGGGATGGAGTTGAGAAGCCCATTGCCTTTTTCAGTCGTATTATAAGGGACGGAGCATTGAAATACAACATTATTGAAAAACAAGCACTTGCGCTTGTAAAGGCCTTGAAAGATTCCCGTGTGTATATATTGCATTCCCACATTATAGCATATGTTCCTAACACAACAGTAAAAGATGTTTTGGTACATGCAGATCCAGAAGGAAGGCGGGGTAAGTGGATTGTTGCGTTGTTAGAGTATGATGTGGAGATTAAACCAACCAAGTTGATCAAAGGACAAGGACTCGCCAAACTAATGGCTGAAACAAATTTGCGTGTTCTAGATATAAATTTGATTGCTGCTATGTCCAATGAAGATGAGAAGAGTCTGATAAATCAGGTATCTAAGATTTTTGTTTCTTCCCCTTGGTATGCTGACATTATATACATACTTCAGAATTTGTCCTCACCTCTCGGGATGCCTAGAAATAAGAGTAGAACATTGAAATTGAAAGCTGCAAAATTTTGCATACTGAAATCTGCATTCTATTGGAAAGACCCTGGTGGAATGCTGTTGAATTGTTTGGTAGAGGAAGAAGCTAAACGAGTTGTAGAATATTTTCATAGAGGTGATAGTGGGGGCCATCTGTTTTGGAAAACTACAACGAATAAGATTCTAAGGGCAGGTTTTTATTGGCCTTCATTATTTTCAGATGTATATAAGGCTGTTAAGAATTGTCATGAATGCCAAATTTTTGAAGGGAAGCAGAAACTACAGCCTTTACCTCTCAAACCAATTGAAGTTAGTGCACCATTCCAGCAGTGGGGCTTGGATTTTATCGGGGAAATCCATCTGACATCATCAGGACAACATAGATGGATATTGACAACTATGGACTACTTGACAAAATTGATCGAAGCAATTCCCATCCGACAGGCCACGGATGCGGTGATTATCTCTTTTCTTGAAAACAATATTTTGTCACGTTTTGGGTGTCCTAGTAAGCTAATCACAGATAATGCAGCGACATTCAAGTCGAAAAGAATGGTTTAATTTTGTTATAAGTACAATATCAGCTTGGGACATTCGACCGCCTACCATCCGCAAGGAAATGGGTTGGCGGAATCTTCAAATAAGTCTTTGGTAAATATCATCAAGAAATTGCTGGAAATCAATCAAAAGGGTTGGCACAAGAAATTAGTAAATGCACTGTGGGTTGATAGGGTAAGTCAGAAAAAGTCTATCGGTATGTCTCCTTCGAGTTGGTGTACGGGACCGACATGGTTTTTCCTACTTCGCTTGCTATTCCGGTAGTCAAATTGCTTCAAGAAGCTGGCAGTGAGGAAGATCCCATGCAGAGGAGGATTAATCAGATGATTCATTTACAGCAGACACAAGAGGAAGTATTTCAAAATACTTTCAAGTTGCAGGAGCGCATAAAGAAAATTCATGATAGGAAGGCAAAAACAAATAAGTTTCAGCTGGATGAGGTGGTTTTGAAGTGGGATGCCCGGAATGAAGATAAAGAAAAGCACGGAAAATTTGAAAATTTATGGAAGGGTCCTTACAATATTACAACATATCGTGGTCAAAATGCTTTTCTTCTTAAGGAAATGAATGGAGATGAGTGTCCTTGGGGGCTGATCAATGGTTGGCTGCTAAAGCGATACTACTTCTGAAGTATTTTCATAATTTCCTCATCACTGTATATATCGTTTTACTTGTGTTCTATTGCATGTGTGTACTGATCTCTCATCTTCAGTCTGGGGCCCGCAGTGAAGGCTATAATTTTGGAGATGAAGGTTAGTTGGTTTGCAATTTGTTGGGTCAGTTTTATCATTCCTTTCAGTTTTAAAATTGAGTCAGTTTAGTCAGAATTGTATTCAGTTTTTAGTCAAAATCTGCAGTCAAGAAATGTGTCAAAGTTTTGTGTTAATTGTTGAAATAATGACTCCATCGCCCAATGGATAAGACACTGGTCTGCTCTCCCAGAGATTATCCGTTCTTGGCGTCTCCAAGGAGCCACCATCCCCATTGGAGCCAATGTTAGAGTCGGTCCTTACAACCCTTTGTCAGAGATCTTTTCGCTTTTGCATATCATTTTTAGGTGTCTCACTCGTTCCACTTCGTTGCATTTCGTTAGGGGCATGCCATTGACTGATGAGGGGGTCTAGTTGTCTTGTGTTCCCTCATGCTTGTCCCTGCAGGGTTAGTCAAAAATTTCTCAAAAAGTCACCGAAGTACATGATCATTGCATTCATCATCATAAATGATTAGTTTCGTTAAAAAAAAGGGTCTTTAGTCCTAGAGTCTAGGGTTTTCAGTCCTGTGCATACACATAATAAAAGCCTGCAGGCCATGAGGTTGGTTTTAAAAGATTTTCATTTAATATTTTTCCTCAGAAAGCCTTTAAAAACATTTTTAGTCCAAAACTCTGTTTTGGAACTGAAAATTGTGATTGTACATAATTGTATTTATTGTATCTCAAAATGTTTCAGAGCAAGCCTCTGATCTTTTCCAAAGCCAAAATATCGGATCCCTGCAAAAATCAACAAAACATTATCAGTTCAAGACTCAGAAAAAGCCAAAGAAAAGCATTGTATTAAAGCTCAAATGTCAAAGTGCCAAACATTATAAAGTGGGTTATTAAACAAATTTAAATCAAAGTGAGATATTTTCCTCACCTATAAAAGGGGCAAACGAGTTCATTTATTCAAAATATCCCAAGGCAAAATCATGCTTGAGTAATTTGGAAGGCCAAAAACTACATTTCATACCCCTGGACAACATTTTGGAGGTGCGCTACTCATACAAGGTGTGCGCTGCGCATATAGAGGTGCACTACGCATTGGGCCTCACTGGCTAGTGTAAATTAACAAAGGCATTGCTCATATAGAGGTGCGTTGCGCTTTGGGTTTGTGCACTGCGCATAAGGTTACAGCACCAAGAAAACTTTGTTCATGCGACCAGATCATACCAAATCCACTCCAGGACTTGCAAGTAGGTATTTCATTGCTGCTCAATCAATGTTTGAAGTGTGTTTCAAGATGGGAAATTTGATGTATTGTGTCTTGGAAAATGAAACCCTATGTTCATGTCAAAACCATTCCTTAAGGTTTTTTTAAAGGACATGTGGGTGGTTTAGTGAAGATTTCCCATCCTCCATTGATGAAAAACAGTCCCATACTCATTTGTAAAGTTTTGGTCAACATTTGAAAAGGGTACACATTACACTCTTGTATATTTGTCAAACAGTGACTGTTTTAAGCCAATTCATTGAAACAAAGCATTACCATTATGGCTCGGTTTTTATGATGCTTTGATAAACATATTTGGGTTTTGAATATGCATTGAAATTTTGACTTCACCACACCTATATCACTATACATATCACAGACATCTTGAGACCAAAGCCATGTCAAACACAGATTCAGTGTATGAGCAGCAGTATGACAGTGATTCCACAACAGAGGGTAATGTGCCACGGAGGTCTCACAAAGGTGGCAAAGGTGGTAAGCCTTTTAGGGAAGAGCCTATTTCTTTGGTTCAATTGCAGGCTTGCCCGCTTGCAATGGATTGTTTTCATCGTCAGTCATGCTATCGCTATTGTGAATTAATTTCACAATTCCAGCATCATCGTGAACTAGCTCGTTTGTTTGTCCTACATTTACATGATGGCCATGTAAACATCGCCGGAGTTGATTTCATTTTGTCACCAGAGACTATCGCAGAGGCCACTGGGATACCAAATATTGGAGAGCAATGGAATAAACGTCAGCAGTTAGAGAAATCCTACTATGAGCCATACATCAAACCTGGGTATATGAGGCACTTGAGCAGAGTTTTTCCTTTCCAATACCTGAATGATCAATTTGCACCTTTGATGAAACTTATCATTCGGTATTTCAGTTGTGACGGCAGATTCTCTCGTCTTTATGCATACCATGTCCGCTTGTTGATGCATTTTACAAGGGTACGTATGATGAACATTCCATACTTCATGTTTAACAACATAGAGAGGATGGTGCCTCTTGTACAAAGGAAGACCCCAGCATAGCAGTATTTATCATTACGCGTTGATCAAGATCGTAGTGGTTCATCAGTTGGCACAACAGGGCATTACTTGGGAGGATTTTATTTCTCGTGACTTCTTCACAGCACCTCAGCCACCTCCAAAGATAGTTCATGATGAGGGAGAGCCTTCATAGCAGTTTGACATTCCTGAGACCGAGCACATCAATGCTCCGGTGTATGTGACATATCAGCGAGGCCACAGGGCCTTATTTGCAGCTACACAACGAGTACTATCTCCACATGGTGTGGAAGGGGTCTCGCCGCCTTCTTCAGCACAGGTACAGGTACAGGTTCAGGACAGGGGCAAGAGGTCAAGGCATAAGAAGGGCCCTTCAGGAGGCCATGATATTGATGCTACATTTATTGATGTGGATAGGAGCTCTCCTAGCTCGAAACTGAAAGAGATCATCTAAGAGCAGAAAGCTGAGATTAATAACTTGAATGAAAAATTGCTGAAAGCAAAATGGGTGATCAATTATTTGGAGCAGCGCAATAAACAGTTAGAGGATCAACACACACTTATAGAGCTGCGACAAATCCGTGAAGACCGACAGGCTGCCCGAAGACATATACATGAGATGACACCTATTGAGCAGGAGATAGAAGCTGACCGGGGGACTTGGCTCGAGAGGGTCAACATCAACTTAGAAAAGTTGTTGGCAAAGGCTAATAGAGATAAAGACATGCTCCGTCACATGAAACATCATTATTGGGCTCGCATGCATGTCAACAAAGCAAAAATGAAGATTTTGAAAAGGAGGTTGAGCCAAGCACTAAAATGGAGAAAGAGGTCAGATCCACTTCGAGTTTTGGCCGAAGCTTCACTGGCTGAGCATAACACATGATGGAGGGTCTTCACTCCGAATTTGAGCAAATTCGGAGAAATTTTTGTCATTTTGAAATTTTTGGTCCCAAAAACAGGTTTTTCAGCTATATGAGCAGCGCGCCTGCGCACTCGCTTTTGATTGGGACACTTGCTGGAGGAAAAATTGGTATTTTGGGGTTTTTCATGGTAATTTACGCATGCTCAGTTATTTCCGAAGCATTTCATCAAGTTCTGGATAGTCAAAAGGCCCGAAAACACCATGAAAATCACCTTACTGCCACCTTTTGCAACCCCACGAAGTACCTCTGGGAGAATGCAATTTTTAGGGGGCAAATGAGCTCCAAATCGGGAAATTCTACTTGGGTTGGAAATTATACATCTAGGGCTTTCCAACGAGCTATCGTGAGCTCAATTTGGACGCCAGGAAGTGCCTCAAAATCAGTCTGAAAGGTGCACTGCGCGTAGAGACCAGGGCATTGCGCATAGAGGTTTTTGATCAGGTTTTCCTCCTCCAGTTCAGGAATTCGGCCAGTTTTCACCAGTTTCACTTCTTGATGTGATTTTTGACCCAGATTGATGTAATTTGATGTGTATGAGGTAACTTGGCACCTTTTTACCTTGTTCTAGATGATTCATTCACAAATTAGCAAAAAATTAATGTAATGAATCAGTTTCCTTCTTTTTAGAGGCAGGTTGTTTTGGTCACCTAGATTCTTGCTCCATGTTTAGAATTTGTTCAAAATGCTCCTAGAAGGAGGATCTCGACACCTAAAGTTTAGGGAATGAGGTTATCTTGATCTATATATGTAAATTTTCAGTCAGTAGCAAGGTTGGACTCTTGGGAAAGATTTTGGCACACTATTGTACATATTTTTCATATTTTGGCTAAGGAAAGATCAGAGGTTTTGCAGCACCTATTGGGATTCTTGTGGCTTTCAGTTCTTTATGATGTTATCTCTCAGTTTATTCTAAGTTCATTCATGTTTAATGTATGCCATTCCCTTCTTATGCTTCTGAAACTAAATGAATGAGTAAATAAGGTTGAATTCATTGTTCACAGTGCTCTTCCTTTAAATTTGTTTAGTTTTACATGTTTTCGCTAGTTTGGAGAGGATCCATGTTCTCCCTTGCCCTCTTCATCTCCTTGTCATTCTGATCCATCCATACCTTTGATCAAAGGCATCAAGACTACTGCCTACCTCGCCCCAACTCGAAATTCTGCAAAGATCTGGCCTTATCCCCGAAACCAAAATTAGTTTTCCCATTTCTCCAACAAAAAAACCTAAAAATTTTAAATCAAACTTTCCAATCTCTTTACTAGCCTAAAACCAGTATTAATTTTGAGTCATCTCAGCCCCTCTGAAGACCTTTTTCCAAGATAGACCCAGAGAGAGCCCTCTCCTGTCCTCGTAGGGCTAGCTATGAGGCTAAGCTTGGTTTGATGTGGCCTTGAGTTTTGCCTTCATCGGCCTGAGGCAGATTTGAGCGCTAACAGTACAATGAACCAAGATAAATAACACACGCGGCACACTTAATATTAAGAGAAACAATAATCTGACTTCGATACAACAAGTATCAATCTTAGTTATAAAGAGCAATGATTGTAATTCGTAATGGAACAACAACGTCAGTTGAACAACAATCACGATTAAGTGTAAACCATAGATGAATACAGTAATACCAACTTATGAATGTTACAACACGTTTACTCTGTAATTGAACAACAATAGCATTCTGTAAGGAACAACAATGTTATATCAATGGTTAAAGGAACAGTAATGCGTCACAAGTCATAATGAACAACACAACATTCCTGTCGCAGAGAACAACATTACTCAATTGAGCATAAACAAAAAATAACAGAACCGTGATGTAAAATAGCAAAACACATTAGATTACCAAACAAAGCTAATAATGAAAACCACACACGAATTAGAGATAATGGTACAGGAGCAAGTTTTCCACTAGGGTCGGGCCCTTAGCCTCCAGGGACACATCGCTTGAGATTACTCTAGAATCAAAGATGGAATGACAACCAGATTTATATTACAACATCAAAGTAGAGTTTCAGTGGATCACTTCTCAACGAGTGTCGATGATCAAAGTTTCAAATACAAAGGAGAATTACATACAAATAACAACAAGTCATCCCCCGGGCTAGCAGTGCTGCCCCTTCTTATAACAGCCGTGCGGAGATATCAATGATGCAAAAATAGTTAAGATAGCGATCCCTCAAGATCAAAGGATCCTGAGGGATTCAACAGACTGTTAATTCCTAGTTATCCATTTGTTCTCTTGCATCGATTTGATATCTCCTTTTCCATTTCCGGGCTGATACGCTCCATTTTGGATCGTCTTGTTTGCATTCAGTTTCCTGCCAAAGGGACATTAGTTAACTTTTTCCTGTCTTTTCCTTTGGGACGACAATCTTTTGTTTTCTCCTTTTTCTGCATAGGAAAATGGAAATTATTAGTTGTTTTGCGTTGCATATAAATACCGTAGATATTGTCATAATTTCTTATTATCTACCTAGTTCATGATGCAAATAGGTTATGAGTTTTAAAGAAAAGATGACAAAATAAACAATAAAAGCATACCTTCTTCAGTACTCCACAGGCTCCAACCCTATAGGTTCACTTTATCTAGGTATGTTTGGTTATACTTCACGAATCCCATTGTTTTCTTCAACAAGCCCTATCAATCTTTAGCTACGCCTTCACTTAGTCTCCATGTCACATCATCAATGACAACCTTGTTCTTCACATGAAGGTGTCACCACTGCTCCTCATGTTACCCAAAAAAAACTTCTTCAAGGTCACCTCATAATGGCTTCAATGCATCATGGTCTTCAATGATCTCCATAAATCTTCAATATGCTTCTTCACAAGGTTCTCCAACTCTGCCCTATTCTATTCTCAAGAGAATACTTCAATAAGCTCTATTTGTCCAATCCTAATAAATCAACACTTCAACCATGACAACTATGACAACTTCGACCACGGTAGATTCAACCATGGCAACTACGGTAGCTTCAACCATGGAAACTGTGGTAGCTTTGACCACGACAACTATGGCATTTTCAACCACAACAACTACAACAACTTCAACCACGACAACTACGACAGCTTCGACCATGACAACTACGACAGCTTCGACCACGAGAACTACAGAATCTTCGACCACAACAACTACGATAGCTTCGACCACGGCAACTACGAAAGCTTTGACCATGGAAACTATGACAGTTTCGACCACGACAACTACGAAAGCTTCGACCATGGAAAATACCGCAACGTTGACCAAGATTTTATGCCCAAACAAAATTATCCTTTTTTTCATCCTAAACAATAGTCTCCTTGTTCTCCTCGGCCTTCTGTCTTCTCTTGTAATTCGTATCTCTGAATTCTTTCCTGAATTGCTGATCAAAATGAAGTGTTTATGTGTCTATTTATAGAGATTTCATTTATAACTGAAGGGACACATCTATTTGAAGTGAGGCCAACTTGTATGACTGAGTGTAGGTTGGCTCACTGTTAGGAATAATTTCCTTAACTTAAAAATTCAATATCTCTCAAACTATTGAGAGTTTCGGGGAAAATAAAGGCTCCTTAGAAAGAAGAAAAAATCCTCTTTAAGATGGTCTAGGATCCATTTTCAAAATATGCCTCCAAGGTGTCCAAAATCATTTTTCTTTGTGACTGTCCTTAAATTTTATGCATAAAGTGTTTGGGACAACATGAGGAATGTTTGGGACAGTGTGGCTTATTCATTCTTTGAATTCTCCATTGTTATCAATGTCATCATAGGATTATAGAGTCATTATGTAGGAGTACAACATCCATGTATTATGACGCATGAACAATGTCATGATATACTAGTGAACTCATAGTGCAACATCATTAGGATAACTCCAAAATAATCTTCCAACCATGTTATCGAGACCTCATCAAGTGCCATCATCAATTGTGGTCATTCATCAAGAATATGACATCATCAAATGTAGTCCTCCATATGTCATCAAGGGCTTCTAAATACTTGGCACTTCTTAAGACTTCTTCATTAGTGACTTGACATATTAATTGATAACATTCTTATGAAACAAGAGTTATGACATCATCATTTGGAACCAAGCATCTCAACTATATTTTCCATCTCGGCTAGTGCCATATTGACATCAATGACAACCTAGATTAACAGTTTGAAGACACAAAATCCCTATAAGAGGAGGATATGAGGGTAATTATTTACATGAATGTCTTGAGTTGAGAGGGTCCTCAACGATGAACGTTGGAGGGATTTTAGGAGCAAAAAAATATTATTAATTATTGACTATTCAATGACCACAACCAATTATGAGTGCCATGCCACAACCCCATAGGGTTTTAGTCCACTAATTGGGGTTACTAACCTCAAATGCAAATAACTCTCAAACCATGAAGAATTGGGAGGCGTACCATATACCAACGGAAACATCTCGACGAGTAGAGTCCATCAAGAAGATATTTGACGCAAAATAATATGAGTTGTCAAGTCAAAATTCCCTTGCAACATCGGGATAGCCCCTAGTGCTGCTTGGGTTGACATCAATGATAACCACTGATCAACAATCTCTCCCTTTGGCACTGAAGGCAACACAAATACTCCCCCTGTGATCATGAAACCTCTTCCTACTGCCTTCTCTCCCCCTTTGTCAACAATGGAAAAGGGTAACTCCCCCTGACAAACAGCCATCCTGCGAACCTGTACACACCTCCACTCCCCCTTTCTACTTGAGTAGATAAGAGAAAAAGTCTAATGAAAACTTGGGAGAATCCCAAGATTTTGGCGATGATACTCAAATGCTTCTTGAGGTAATGGTTTGGTAAATATTTTAGCAATTTGTTCCTTTGTGCCAACATATTCAAGCTTGATATTCCTTTTAGCGACCTGCTCTCTAACGAAATGATATTTAATCGGAATGTGCTTAATTTTGGAATGCATCACAGGATTCTTGGAGATATTGATGGCGTTGGTGTTATCACAAAAGATGGGAATAGGCTCACCAAACTTGACTTAAAGATCTTGCAAAGTTTGCTTCATCCAGAGAACTTGTGTACAACAAGTTGCTGTTGCGATATATTTTGCTTTTGTTGTGGATAACGAGATTGAAGACTTCTTTTTACTTAACCATGAAACAAGACAACCACCTAGATAGAATGTTGCTCCATTGGTACTCTTACGATCATCAACACTTCTTGCCTAATCAGTAGTTGTATAAGCTTGGATAACCAAATCATTTACTTTGGGATACCATAGACCATATTCCAATGTGCCCTTAAGATATCGAAGAATTCTCTTAACATAAATAATATGACATTTTTTTGGTGTTGCTTGGAATCTTGCTAGTTGTCCAACTGCCTGCATCACATCAGGTCGAGAGGTTGTCACATATAGGAGACTACTAATCATGGATCTATACAACCTTTGGTCCACATCATTTAGCTTAACTTGCTTTCCTGCTTAGAAATATGAAGCCCCAAAAAGTATGTCAGCTCGCTGGGCATAGACATTTCAAACCCACTTTACATTTTTGTGGCAAAGTATTTACTTAATCTGTCATTATTGCTTCCAAACATTATATCATCCACATATACCTCGATAATCGTTAGGTTATATTAATCCACTTGTTGGAGTTTCTAAGTTTACTTAGTTAGAAACCCTCCATGCACTTTATCTGATTTATTCCTACCTACTTGTTATTTTCCTTAACAAGTTATTTACAATGTAAATACTAAAAATAAACACTAGTGCATGCTCAACATATTACATATCAGCAACTAAAAGAAACAAGAACAAACACACCACATGACACCATTATTTTTGGACCAATGTCCCTGGAAAAGCCCAACGTGGGAAAAACGGTGCAGCTATCTGAGGGTTTTCTTATTAAGCAATATCAGAGTACAATCTTGTTCTCGAAATTGGCCTACCCAACAGAGAATTTCCTTAACAGTAATACCTCTTGATTTCTGACAAATCTACTAGTTGAAACCCAGATAATTCTTCCGAGAGCTACTCAGCAACCAATCTACCCCATAAACCATAGCGTTTGTCCAATCTGGACTGCGTCAACCTCTCCTAGCCCAGCGTTGGCCCTGCTTCAGTCTATCTTGGCCTGCGTCAGCCTCAGGAGGCCCTGCATCAGCTACGCTGGCCCCTCTAGTGCTCTGCATAGCACTTGGCTGCCTCTGCGTGGCCTTGTGTGAGCATTGGCTGCTCCTGTGCCTCTCTCTCCGGCAGCTCTGCTGCTATCCCGACACTATCTCTGCCTCTTTGTCTCTCTGTACTCAATGTCCCTCAGCTGCTCTCTCAATCACTGATTCTATCTCTCTTAGCAAACCCCGCTCTAGAGAATAGAATCACTGATCACTCTGGTATATTCTCCAAGTGACCCTCAAGCCTCCTCTTATACTTTTCCTGCTGACATCTCAACGGCCGAGATTAAGTCCGTAATCAATGGCTAAGATTAGATATGGCCTGATCCATGTCTTTTGGACCACTCTGACACATATTCATATTAATACATATTAATATTTTATTTTCCCTAAGTTTAGACTTAGGGACTCCATTAAAATATTAATTTTTTTAATATCTCCTGATCTGTTTAGAATCTACCCAAACCCTTTCTGGGTATTGAAGATCTCATGTGCCCCAACCTCTCCACCAAATTTCGTGGCTAGAGTACAATCAATGCTACCCAAAATCAACACCACTTTCACATAGAGATTGTTGCCAGTAATTCTTTTCTTGAATCTTTGTTGATGTAGATACCTATTAAGACAATCATACCAAGCCCTAGGAGCTTGCTTGAGACCATCTAGTCCTTCTTTAATCTCAAAAACGTAGTTTTCTTTGTCAGTAAGCAGAAAACCTTTGGGTTGTTCAATTTAAACTTCTTCTTCCAATTCACCATTTAGAAAGGCCGACTTAACATCCATTTGGTAGACCTTGATTTTTCTCGAACTTGCATAAGCGAGAAACATCCTGATATCTTCCATTCTGGAAACGAAATGAGAGGAA
>APFE031747008.1:0-35604 GCA_000404065.3 Pinus taeda | reverse complement strand
ACTAAGTAGTTCGGGGAGAAATTTTTTGTGTTGCTTTGAGCCTTCAGAGCAAGAGAACATCTTTCAGTCTTCCTTTTCCATACTTGTTCATTCTGATTTTGCGATAATTCCTTTAAAGAACTTCCAAGTCTACAATCTTTGGTCAAGTGTCCAAAATTGTTACATTTGTAACATTCGAATTCTAGAAAAGCATTCTTCTCCAGCTCCCACTGGAAGGACACCCCAACTACCTGGTTTATTTAGTAATCAACTAAATGGATTCCCCAACACCCTAGACCAACCTACCACCCTGAAGTGTTCATGAGCTCCAACCTATAGGTGAATTCATGCACCTTCCTAGCACCTCCTTGCCACCCTATAATGACTAAAATGAGACAAGAGTGTGGATTCCTGTACCGGGGACAATGATCCACGATACAATATGATTCACAATTATTTTGACCAAAAACCCAATCACACTATGACCTGCAACCCAACCATGACATCATCCCAACAGAGACCCATATACCTCCCAACAATGCCTTTTCAACTCTAGGCATATTGATTCTTTTACAATAATGACTCTTCCAATGATGACACTTTTACAAATGACTCTTTTACAACTTTACAATGATGACTCTTGGCCTTGACACTTCTTCACGATATACTGATGGGTGTCATGTCTTTAAAGGACGTCCTCCTGCAATGCTTCCTTTGCTTTCATACTTCATCTCTTGAATGCTCGCTTGATGTTGTCCTTGAATCTTCTTCTACCTACATGCAATTTTTCCCATTGAAACCCAATCATCAAAGGAAAAACAAAATACCCTTCAACTTACCTATGCCTGCAAAACACATGTGAGTGCATAATAATGAATAAATACAAATTAAAATTACAATGCGTACCTGAAATGTTCTTGTAACTTTTGTTGCAACAGTAGACAAAGACTCCCACTCTTGATATAGGCCTGGACTCTATGCAAGGCTATATCCAAAATTGATCTAAAGATATATACAATAGAAACTGATGACAAACCCTAGACTTGTGATGAACCAAGTTCTAAGTACAACAACAAAGACCATTCTTTCAACTATGAGAAGACAAGTAACATGAACTTACAACATCATAGAGGTTTAGCAGACTTCGTGTAGCATCAAATGTATAGTATCAATAATAGGACATTTGAAATGTGGTATCAAAACTAACTGTGACATATAGAGACATAGAGATATAACTGAGACCCTGTATATACTTACGCTGCCCTGCAAAAAAATATGTCAAAGATGATACTCAAAATTTAAATGTAAACACTTAATCATACATACCTTGTTGTAGGAGACTTACCCTTGATTGTTGATGTGTGGTCCTTACTGCAGTGATCCTTGAATGCATGCTTCTTCTTGCCTTCTAAGAGCTAGATATTGAATCTATTATATGTAATTTCAAATCTTCGGGATCTAAAATTTCGTCTTGTCCTATCCCTCTGAGTCCTATTTTCAACCCCACAAGTTTTATCAAGATTGGATTCTTCAAGAAATAGTTATGCCCAATCTCCCAAGATAACCTGATTTTATCCTGGTTCAGTAGAGCAAACTTGTATGAAGTGCCACGTGTCACTGTTGTGACCTTCGCGCTGAAAATTATACTCAACAAACTACAATCCATCTTATTTCTATGACTATTTGTGAAATTTGAATCTAATGCACAGAGAGAAAGTTATGATTATTTTCCCAATGTCACCTATTTGACATGGAATTCAAGAGCATGCAAGAAACTTAACCTCCTTAGATGATATCTCTAACAATATAGCGAACCAAGATCTGAAATTTGGTCGCGAGGTTCATCCCGAAGTTCGGCTCAAATGGGTTTTAATTTCAACTTCTAAAGCTTTAGAGAAAAAAAAGTTATAGCGAAAATTCCACGATGACTTATTTGAAGCTACAAAATCCCTACAAGAGGAGGATATGAGGGTAATTATTTATATGAATGTCTTGAGTTTAGAGGATCCTCAACAAGTGAACGTTAGAGGAATTTTAGGAGCAAAAAAATATTATTAATTATTGACTATTCAATAACCACAACCGATTATGAGTGCCATGCCACAACCCCATAGGGTTTTAGCCCACTAACTAGGGTTACTAACTTCAAATGCAAATAACTCTCAAACCGTGAAGAACTGGGAGGTGTAACATATATCAACGGAAACATCTCAATGAGTAGAATCCATCAAGAATATATTTGATGCAAAATAATATGAGTTTTTAAGTCAAAACTTCCTTGCAAGATCGGGGTAGCCCCTGGTGCTGCTTGGGTTTACATCAATGACAACCACTGGTCAATAATCTCCCCCTTTGGCATTGAAGGCAACACAAGTACTCCCCCTGTGATCATGAAGCCTATTCCTACTACCTTCTCTCCTCCTTTGTCATCAATGGCAAAGGGTAACTCCCCCTAACAAACATCCATCATGCGGACCTCTACACACCTCCACTCCCCCTTTCTACTTGAGTAGATAAGAGAAAGAGTCTAATGAAAAACTGGGACAATCCCAAGCTTTTGGAAAAGATACTCAAATTATTCACGAGGTAATGGTTTGGTAAAGATGTTGGCAATTTGTTCCTTTGTGCCAACATATTCAAGCTTTAAATTCCTTTCGGCGACTTGCTCTCTAACAAATTGATATTTAATCGGAATGTGCTTCGTTTCAAAATGCATCACAGGATTCTTGGAGATACTGATGGCACTGGTGTTATCACAAAATGTGGGAATAGGCTCACCAAACTTGACTTTAGGATCTTGCAAAGTTTGCTTCATCCAGAGAACTTGTGTACAACAAGCTACTGCCATGATATATTTTGCTTCTGTTGTGGATAATGTGATTGAAGACTTCTTTTTACTTAACCATGAAACAAGACAACCACCTAGATAGAATGTTGCTCCACTAGTACTCTTACGATCATCAACACTTCTTGTCCAATCAGCATTTGTATAAGCTTAGATAACTAGATCATTTCCTTTGGGATACCATATACCATATTTTGATGTGCCCTTAAGATATCGAAGAATTCTTTTGACGACAATAATATGACATGCTTTTGGTGCTGCTTGGAATCTTGCTACTTTTCCAACTGCCTACATCACATGAGGCTGGGAGGTTGTCACATATACGAGACTACCAATCATGGATCTATACAACCTTTGGTCAACATCCTTTAGCATAACTTGCAACTTTTTATCATGGGGGTAAGGACTGGCTTGTAATCTTCCATTTGGAATTTCTTGATCATTTCTTTGATGTACTTGGTTTGATATATGAATATTCCTTTATCCTGCTGAGAAATCTAAAGCCCTAAAAAGTATGTTAGCTTGCCAAGCATAGACATTTCAAACTCACTTTACATTTTTGTGACAAAGTCTTTACTTAATATTTCATCATTGCTTACAAAGATTATATCATCCACATATACCTTGATAATCATTAGGTTATCTTGATCCAGTTTCACATAGATATTTTTGTCAATGCTTCCTTTGTTGAATCTTTGTTGATGTAGATACCTATTAAGATTATCATACCAAGCCCCAGGAGCTTGCTTGAGACCATATAATGCCTTCTTTAATTTGAAAAAGTAATTTTCTTTGTCACTAAGCAGAAAACCTTCGGGTTGTTCAATGTAAACTTCTTCTTCACATTCACCATTTAGAAAGGCTGACTTAACATCCATTTAGTAGACCTTGATTTTTCTCGAGCACGCATAAGCGAGAAACATCCTGATAACTTCCATTCAGGCAATGAGAGAAAATGTTTATGTTGCTTTGAGTGTTGAGAGCAAGAGCACACCTTTCAGTCTTCCTTTTCCATACTTGTTCATTGTGATTTTACGAGAATTCCTTTGAAGAACTTCCAAGTCTACAATCTTTGGTCAAGTGTCCAAATTTGTTACATTTGTAACATTCAAATTCTAGAAAAGCATTCTTCTCCAGCTCCCACTGGTAGGACGCCCCAACGCCCTAGTTTCTTCTGTAATTAATTGAATTGATGCCCCAAAACCCTAGACCAACCTACCACCCTGAAGTGATCATAGTCTCCAACCTATCAGTGACTTCATGCACTTGCCTAACACCTCCCTACCACCCTATAATGACTGAAATGAGACAAGAGTGTGGATTCTCGTACCAGAGACAATGATCCATGATACAATATGATTTACAATGATTTTTACCAAACACCCAATCACACTATGACCTGCAACCCAACCATAACATCATTCCAACAAAGACTCATATACCTCCCAACAATGCCTTTTTGACTCTAGTCAGATTGATTCTTTTACAATAATGACTCTTCTAATGATGACACTTTTACAAATGACTCTTAAAACTTTACAATGATCACTCTTGGCCTTGACACTTCTTCACAATATACGGATCGGTGTCATGTCTTTAAAGGACGTCCCACTGCAATGCTTCCTTTGATTTCATACTTCAGCTCTTGAATGCTTGCTTGATGTTGTCCTTTAAGCTTCTTCTACCTACATGCAAATTTTCCCAGCGAAACCCAATCTCAAAAGGAAAACAAAATACCCTTCAACTTACCTCTTCCTGCAAAACACATGTGAATAAATACAAATTAAAATTACAATGCATGCTTGAAATGTTCTTGTAACTTTTTTTGTTGACTTAGTGCAACAGTAGACAAAGGCTCCCACTCTTTATATGGGCCTAGACTTTATGCAAGACTATATCCAAAACTAACCTAAAGATATATACAATAGAAAATAATGACAAACCCTAGACTTGTGATAAAACTAGTTCTAAGTACACAACAGAAACCATTCTATCAACTATGACAAGACATGTAACATGAACATACAACATCATATAGATTTAGCAAACTTGGTGTAGCATCAAATGTGTAGTATCAAGAATAGGAGACTTAACCTTGATTGTTGATGTTGTGGTCCTTACTGCAGTGATCCTTGAATGCATGCTTTTTCTTGCCTTCTAGGAGCTTGATATTGAATCTATTGTATCTATGTAATTGCAGATCTCCAGGGTTTGAAATTTCGTCTTGTCGTAGGCCTTTGAGTCCTCTTTGCAACCCCATAGGTCTGATCAAGGTTGGATTATTCAAGAAAGAGTTATGCCCAATCTCCCATGATGACCTGATTTTAGCCTGGTTCAGTAGAGCGAACTTGTATGAAGTGACACGTGTCACTATGGCGACCTTCGGCTCTGAAAATTCTACTCAACAAACTAAAATTCATCCTATTGCTATGACTATTTGTGAAATTTGAATCCAATGCATAGAGAGAAAGTTATGAATATTTTCTCAATGTCACCTGTTTGACATGGAATTCGGGAGCATGCAAGAACCCTAACTTCCTCAGATGATATCTCTGAAAATATAGTGAACCAAGATCTGAAATTTGGTCACGAGGTTCATCAATATCTCAGCTCAAATGGGTTGTAATTTTAGCTTCTGAAGATTAAAAAAATAAATAAAAATGACCGGTTTGAAGCCACAAAATCCCTACAAGAGGAGGATATGAGGGTAATTATTTATATGAATGTCTTGAGTTGAGAGGGTCCTCAATAAGTGAACTTTGGAGGGATTTTAGGAGCAAAAAAATATTATTAATTATTGAATATTCAATTACCACAACCAATTGTGAGTGCCATTCCACAACCCCATAGGGTTTTAGCCCGCTAACTGGGGTTACTAACTTCAAACGCAAATAACTCTCAAACCGTGAAGAACTGCGAGGCGTACCATATATCAACGGAAACATCTCAATGAGTAGAATCCATCGAGAAGATATTTGATGAAAAATACTATGAGATGTCAAGTAAAAATTTCCTTGCAAGATCTGGGTAGCCCCTATTGCTACTTGGGTTAACATCAATGACAATCATTGTTCAACATAGGATTGTCTCATATTAACCAAAATTTGAAGGATTATGCGTCAAGTATTGAGTGTATTTTATGAGAAATTTATGACATTAATTAGTTGTTTAAAATACATATACAACAATTAAATTGTAGAGAATTAAAACGCAGTAACTCATAAAACAAAGCTGGTAAAGGAGTTCACCCCTCATGGGCTACCTTGGACCTACTTCAATGGCTAGGCCCTCTTTGGATTAATGGTCAATTCTCTGATTACCTGCACCTGTAGTGCTCCGATGGATTTTACAACCTGCTCCAATGGATGCAAAATACCCTAAAACCCCAAAAATGACTATCCAATCTCTGCAATTGAACTTTAGTTGATCTAGGCTCGACCTCCTCTCTTGGTGGCCCTAGGCTTCCTGAAACTTCAACATAGAAAATTCACATATAGAAGTATATTTCTACCTATGCACCCTATTCCATTGGGTTCAAAGCATCCAAATCATCTAGGAATGACTCTTTTTGAGCCAAAATTGGTCAAATTTAGAAAAAGTTATGGTCTCTTCAGTTTTCCCTAGGAAAACTCCACCAAATATGGAGAAACTCTAGTTAACCCTGCCAAATTTGGAGCAATGTCAGATTTGCTGGACCTGCCAAATGCCGCCAATTAAATCCGCAATTAATTAGGGGATAAGCTTGGTTAATTAGTGTTAATCTCACTTAGTGTGTAGCGTTGGCCTCCGTTTATGGTGTATGGTCATATGCGGAGAGGGTTGCCCGTGGGGCTGGCTATCCCTTTCCCCAACCATCGCGTACCATGTCTTTAATTACAAGTCGCGCTTGTAGTATGTTAAGTAACATGTGTGTGGCATAGTGGTAAGGCTTTGGGTTTGTGTGGGCAAGGTCACGAGTTCGATTTCTTGGCCTACCAAAACATTTTATCCGACCTTTAAGAGGGCACATGGCAGGCTTCGGGCTTGCCACATGTAAGCCTCTCATTGGTCCACCTCAATGCCTTTGACCAATAAGATGTTGAAAATTGTCAAAATTCAATTGAGCTACTTGTCAAAATATTTTGGGAATATGCCAAATAATATTCCTTGGAATATTCTTTTTATTGACTGGGTTGTACAAATGCCTAGTCAGCATCCCAGTCAGCCCTATACCCAAATTTTTGCTTGTTTGACAAAGCAGAAAGAAGTCTCTATCTTTATCGTACGAGCTCTGTTTTGAGTGAAATGAGTTGCATTGGGATCTTATCGCCAAGACGGACGCGGTCGTTCAAGTTTCAAACAATTCTGAGCACTTTGATTTTTGAGAAAATTTTTGCCCCTAATCCAGATTTCGATCACTCTTTCCCATTGACATGCTTTTGGACCCACAAAAGCTGGTTATCAGATGAGAGTTGAATACTCTTCTCCTTCCCAATTCTATCAATTGATTCTACATGGAAAAATCTCCATGACAACCACTTGGGTTCACTGACATGCCTTGTCTTGCAAATGGCTTGGCACTTCAACCAATTTTCTCCTTTTGTTGTTAACCCAATCCAACACTTGTTGGCTACTTACTGATTAAATACCTTGTTGTACCAAACTGATCACTCGATGCTTGGAAAGCTAACTGATGGCCTTCCCACTGAGAATCATGTTCTTCCTTTGCAACACATGCATTCGATGCAAGCTTCTCCTTGGAGACCACTTTTCCAAGTTAAGCCCATCTGAGTGCCTACAACAATGAGTTTCAATATCAAACATAAAAGGAAAATAAACGACCATTCTTTTACCTCCATGGTTCCAAATTCTACATCTGGAAGAATGCATTCGCCATCTCTTTCTCTTCTTGGCGTCAATTAATCAAATGGTCTACAATGGCTGCAGTTTTTTTTGGAATTTTTGTCCACTTTTTCTTCTTGATTCCATCATCCTCCAGTATTAACATGCTACTCGTGTCATGATTTGAGAATGAAGGCTAATCATGAGCCGGCGTGGACCTTCCAAAATCCCGCGACATCTTGTCACAAGAAACATCATTAACCTTGAAAAACACCCATGCAAGAATATAAATTTATGACCTCTTCCTGCTTCTTCAAAGAAACAAATGTCACATCATGCGAACATCGCCATGTACTCTTGCATCTTAGTGTATAAACCATAGACTAAACACAAGTTGACAAAACATGCTTTTTCAAACAACTGACTTTCAAGACAAGCAAAAGCATGTACAACAACTTGGCGATTTACAACAAGAATTCCACATTCTCATGAAACAATTTGTCACATCTCCCTTTCATCTTTGGAGACAAATTCAACTCTTCCAAGTCGATATAACATACATGTAATGATCAATCGACCACACAAGCCGACACTCATGCATGTGCAAATTGTTAGTGTCGGTATCTTTATCCCTCCGTCAGTGATCAAATTCTCTTGTTGCATTGCATTTTAGGTGTCTCGC
This sequence comes from Pinus taeda, assembly GCA_000404065.3. Classification (NCBI taxonomy): domain Eukaryota; kingdom Viridiplantae; phylum Streptophyta; class Pinopsida; order Pinales; family Pinaceae; genus Pinus; species Pinus taeda. The sequence continues at coordinate 27,277 of APFE031747008.1, read as the reverse complement.
TCGGTCAGTTGCATTCCATTAGGATCTTGGATCATCTAATGGTAGTGGCTTATTATACATTTTCCCTCAGGTCCTTTACTTGCTGGCCCATTTTCATTCATCTAGATCATCTGTAGTCATTTTTTTCTTTAAATCCGCAAAAGTTATTTTTAGGGTTTTAGGTCTCATTAGGTATAGGGTTTCATCAAAAAGTCTTCAAAATGATCAATAAAGGTCAGCAGGTGCATGAGGAGGTTGAATAAAGTTCTAGTACCAATAAAATTCACAATCTCATGCTTAGAAATGTATTTTTCCGCAAAACCCTGTTTTGAGGAAAAACTGAGTATTTTAGGTCTTTGTTGTATAAATTCATGTAATTTCAGTTCTCTTATATGTAAATCACTTCAGTGGCAACCCTGGTCACCTTATCAAGCTTCAATATCTCCATCCCCTGCAAGGCAAACAGAAAATCAAGTCATTCAATTCATCAAAGGCACAAATAAAGTAAATTTCCCAAAAACAGAGTTGAAAAGTAAGTCACATTGCAAACATTATAAAAGTAGGTTTTATGAATGAAAAAAATTAAAGCTCTTGTATATAAATCATTTTTACAATTCAAAAAAGCTCATTGGCACTTAAAAAAGAAACATTGAGCAAAGTGAAGGTCGTGTTGAGCAAAGGAAGCAAGCTTGGAGAAAAACTATGAAAATTCGTGGGCGCGGCGCATTGGGTCACCCTCCACAGTGTTAAATTTACACTAGCGCGGCGCATACAGGAGGCGGGGTGCGTTGGATTTGTGGCGCAATGCATACAGAAGGCATGGCATGTTGGGTTTGTGGCGTGGCACACAAGGCTTCAAGCCAGATTTCACCCATAAATTCGTTCAAACTGCCAAATTTGCAAAATTGCCACCTGCTCAAGTAAGTCATCATTCTTCCACTGCCGGTGAATGAGTTTTTCTTAAAGAGTTTATGGTGATTTAAAGAGATAAGCTTGAAACGCTACCTCTTTGCAATTTTTCTCAAAAACAAATACTTAGGGTTTGTAGTTTGTGTTTTTACTGCGAAATTTCATTCCCTCACTCCCACACTCTTGCTTCCCACATTTATTTTCTAGTTTCATCCCCATATCCCTAAGTCCCATATCCCTAAATTCACTAACCCCATATTCCTAACTCTCACTATCCCAAACCCTAGCTACACATTCCTAAATCCTAATTGTTATCCCAAAATCTAAAAACTTTTCATAAAACCCTTATATTCCCCAAATTCCAGTCAGCAACATTTCTAAAACCCCTCTTACCCTCTCCCTTCACAGTACCTAATATATCTTCAAACATTTGGCAACAAAACATCAAAATCACCATAAATCTATTCATACTCATCAAGAAAACTCACACATTAGAAAGCATGGAATCTGATCCTTCATATGACCGAGATGAAGAGACACACAATGATTCTCCTATAGAAATGCATGCACCAAGGAGACCTCACAAGGGTGGCAAACATATACGAGAGGAGCCTACTTCACTTGCTGAGCTGCAGGCCTACCCTCTTGTTATCACATGCTTCCAACACCAATCCTGTTATCAGTTCTGTGAGATGGTTTCTAGAGTCGACTACCATAATGAGTTAGCCCGATTGTTTGTGCTTCATCTACATAATGGCCAAACCACTCTAGCTAGTGTGACATTCACCTTGACACCGGAGTCTATTTCTCTAACAAATGACATTCCTAATGTCAGAGAGCGGTGGAATAAAAGGCAGCAAATTGATAGGGAACATTATGAACCATACATCAAGCCCAGTTATTTGAGACAAATCAACAGATTTTTTCCCTTTTGGTACTTGAAAGACTCATATGCTCCCTTGATGAAACTCATAATGAAGTATTTCAGTTATGAGGGCCGATTTTCTCGCCTATATGCTTATCATATCAGATTGTTGATGCACCTTACCAGGGTGAGAATGATGAATCTCCCCTACTTCATGTGCTTAAATATTGAGAAGATGACCACGCTAGTACAACAGAAGACTCCTCAGCAGCAGTTTAACAGTATATACCATTTTGCACTCATCAAAATTGTTGTCATGCATCAGCTTGGTTTGCAGGGCATCTCATGGGAGGATTTCATTTCGCATGAGTTCTTCACAGCTCCTCAGGTACCTCTAGAGACTTTTCATGAGACAGGCGGACCTTCTCATCAGCAGGAGGGTCATGAGACACAGACCGCTATTGTGCCGGTGTTTGTTACCTATCAAAAGGGCACTAGACAATTGTTTGCAGCAAAAAAGCGAGTATTATCTCCACCTGGGGTGGAAGGGGTCTCACTTCCTTCATCAGCACAGTAGGTTCAGGACAAGGGCAAGAGGACATTACATGATGAGGGGCCTTCAGGTGAGCAGGAGACCGATTTCATTCTCATTCAGGACGATGACATTGATTTGGGCCCACAAAGCTCAAAGCTCAAGGAGGTCATCCAAGAGTAACAGGCATACATAAATGATTTTTCCCTCAACTTGGAAAGAGCTAAGTGGACAATAAAGTACCTAGAGCAAAGAAACAAGCAAGTAGAGGACCAACAAACCATAATGGAGCTAAGAAACATACGAGAAAACTGGCAAGCTGCCAAAAGGAGGAAAGTCAAGTTCACAACACTTGAGCAAGAAATCAATGCTGATCATGAGTCTTGGTTGGAGAGGACTAATTTACACTTGGATAGGATGCTAGAGAAGGCCATCAATGAGAAAAATACGTTGAGAAACATGGCATTTCACTATTTGTCAAGGAATATGGTGTGCCAAGCTAGAATCAGGAGTTTGAAGGCCAAGTTGAAGAAGAGATCGAGGAGGAAAAAAGCGCAAGATAAAATTCAGATCTTGGTTGAGGCTTCCTTGGCCCGACACAACACTTGATGGAGAACACTCAGCCCAAATTTCAAAAAAATTGGGACACTTTTTGCATTTTTGAAATTTTTGGGCTAAAACATAGAATTTTCTGCCCAATGCGCTGCGCCACTTGGCGCTTGCTTTTGATGGAGGCCTCCAAATGAAAAAAACTCAGCATATTTGGATTTTTCTTGGAAAAATATGCATGTCTACCAATGGACAAGAAATTTTGATAGGTTTTGAGCCCCTAAAAAGGTCAAAAACACCCAAAAAATGACCTTGCTGCCCCTATTTTGACACACAGGAAGCAGTGTTGGGAGAACTCAGGTTTGGAGGTCAAATGGAGGCCAAATTCATAAATTCCACTTGTTATGGAAAGTAGATAGGCATACCTTTCCAACAAGCACACTTGAAGCTAATTTGGACACCGGGAAGGCCTCCAAAAGTGGCTGCAAACATGCCCTACACATAGAGAAATCAGCACAGCACATTGGGGAAATTTTGCTCAGTTTGACCAAGTATACTCTGTTTTTCACCTAGTTCCTTGACAATTTGACTTTCCTCTTTCTTAATTTCAAAATTATGATGTAATTTAATGTAAATTGATCGATCTTGATGTAATTATGTTAAATTTTCACTCGTGGTGGTAGATTCATCTACCAAAAAGTAGTTTGCAACTGAATGAATCAGTTCCCTAGTTTCTAGAGGCAAGCTATTCCACTGTCTAATTTGTAGTTCTCAGTTTAGAATTAGTTAGAACAGCTCCTAAACTCATGAGATTGACCCCTAGAGGCTAGGATGAGTTTTTGTTTGCCTATATCTTATGTTTTTTTTAGGCATTAGCATGGTTGGACTTTTGAGAAAGCTTGGAGCTTCATTGTATATTTTATCTTAGCAGTTTTGGCTAAGGAATAGACCAGGGTTTGCAGCACTCTATGGGATTCATGTGGCATGTTGCTTTGATATTGTGTTTCCTTCTGTAAATTTAAGTTTATATGTGTTTTATGTATGCCATTAACTCTCTTACTTCTTCTTAACTAAACAAACAAGGATAAAGGTAGAATCCATTGCAATTGTAGTGCTCTACCTAGGGTTTGTCTAGTTATTGATGTTTTCAGCTGTTTGAAGAGGATCCTTGAGGTTTTATTGCCCTCTTCAACTCCTCACATGTCTAAATCTCTCCATTTCATTCAATTTGAAGTATCAAATCACTTGCCTACCTTGCCCCATTGAGACCTCTGCAAAACTGAGCCTCATTCCCAAGACACAAAATTTGCCTTTCCATTTAAGCCAACAAAACATCTTTAAATTCAATCAAACTCTTTTGCACATACCTAGCCTAAGATCAACATTCATATCTGTCATCTCAAGCCCTCATTGATCATATTTTACTGAGATTGACAAGGAGAGAGCCCTCTCCCAACCTGGTAGGGCTAGCTGCCAAGTTAAGCGTGGTTTGATGTTACCCTAGATCCTACCTTTCTCAGCCTGAGGTAGATTTAGGCCCTAACATTAGTGGCGACTGTTAAGGGATAAATTCCCCTAGGGTCTTTGGGTTGAAACCCTAGTAGATCAGAGGTTGTCTATACAGAGAAACACGCATTCCATACAGCCATAATGCTAAGATAAGAAAACTATACGATAAGGGGCGTACCTGGGGGTCCTATGTTCGAGAAGAGCCTTCCAGGATCTGAACCCCCTTGGAGTTCCTTTTGCTCCTTCAACCTACAAAATAATAAATTCAAGAAAGTATAGTAGTATATGGACTAAACATCATAAAGAAATCATCTTCATAGTATATTGAAAGGTAGTTAGTTATGAAATTAAACAACCATTAACATATGAATCATAACATGGATATCATAAACATGAAGAAGATTTATGTCAGGAACAAAAACAAGTGTTTCTTTTATTATAGACAAATAAAGTACAGAAAGGAATAATTTCACCTAATTTGTCCTTTCGCAGGCACCAAGTGAAACCGTCCTCCGGATTCGTCCAACGTCTCAAGCCTTTAACAAACTCCTCCCATGACTTACTCCATGATATCTCAAATGGTAGATAGACATCATCACACAAGGAAACAAGGGTTTCCTGTAAATGGGGGAAGTGCAGGAGGTACTAGGATCTTCAGACCTGGTCAGGGAAATCTCAGCATAATAACCTTTCTCTCTCTTCTCTCCTCTCTTAGGCCTTCCCATTGAAGCCCTTTTATACTTCTCCCAAAGTAGTTTTTTAGTTGGGAATTCGTTGGGAACGGTTGGTCCATGTGCACTAACAAGTGATCAGCAGGTAAAACCCGTGATCTCTGCCCGAAATTAAGGAGATTTAATTTTTTTAAGTTTTTTAAGACATATATCCAGGTTGGGTATACATAGACCCGCGTATGCACGTATTTAGCTCAGGGCAATGTTGCGTATAGGGAATAAAACATTGTTTTTTAAATTTTGGACCAGGTATGGAAGGAGGGGTTTCCCTGGGCCATGAGTGCAGCATCACAAACCTCAAGAGTGATATTTAGAGCTATAATAGATGCCCCCTAATATATGAGGTCAGAAGGGGAACATGATGGCTGAAATGTATTAAGCAAGTACATGGAAAGGAAATCTGCCAAAAACTGAGAAGGATTTCACTAGAGTTCAGCCTGCCAAGCCACAAAAGGAGATCAGAAAGAAACATTGTATGAGGCGGGCTTACCCATGCTCAGAGAAAGTAACGCATGTTCACATATCCAGTACAAGCGGATCCACTAAGTATACAAGTATAAAGAACTTGAAAATACATAATGGATCATCTGATCATGATCCAACAAGTACATGTCTGAATATCACATATAAGAATGTCAATGATGATGAAGAATAAACCGGATCACTGATATCAAAGACTGATCACAAAAGGTACCGATTGAACATGATGGAATAGGATGGTACTACACTGTAAACTCAGGTTCCAACATATAGAATGTCACCATGAATGACTGCAACATATAAGGTGGAGCGGTATCAACTAGCAACAATAGGAGCAACTGTCAAGTGAACCAATGAATGCTGATGCAACTTGAGGTCTTCACCGACTGCCATGGTACATTTCTACACCATGGGAATAAATGATCTGAAGTCGACCATGTGATAAATCATTTGATTATTGGTCATTGATGTATACCGTTAACAAATGCGAGACTACTCACCGATAATGATAATGAGTGTCAAGGTACCCAGTACAATCTAACAAGTGTGAATAGATGAGTTGGAGTCGGCCACCTATAAGAATCTATCAATCAGGAGACAATGATGGTTTCTCATTGTCAATAGCGAAGGATTTGCCACTAATGACTGCAAACCCCAAGGTACTGCCAAATGGACTCTAGATCTTTGCCCCAGAGCAATGAGTCGAAGTCGATAGGGAAAGATCTACTAGAAGGAAGGCACTAAGGCATCCTTCATCAATCTAGCGCGAGTGTAACCCGTAGGCCAATAATGTGGAAGGAATCAGATGAAAAAGATGTAGTAACCCGACCGAAGTACGTTTCCAGCGTACACAAGATGTGGCTAGCGCACGATAGAAACCCTCTAAACCAACCAATAATGAAAGTTGACACAGAGGTGAGGTATCCACCAATAGGGTCAAATGGAAACCAAGGTACTGCACGAATCCCAATGTGTGATAATGTAAGCTAATGTGGAACACAAGGGAAACCACTCAGTCAAAGACCCATGATACTAATCGATGCTGAGCACAAGGTAACCTATCAATAATGAAAATAGGGCCAGGGTGCAGCTCTAGGCCTATCCTTAGAGCAAGATGGCATCATCGATAAGGACAAGACCCACCGGAAAGAAGTCAATGGAGACCTTCTCAAACCGGCATGAGTAAAGGACCAATATAGCTGATGTGATAATAGACATGACACTAACAACCAGCGATGGCCAACTAAAAAATGAGTCAAGAGACACCGTAGAGAGGCTGACTCAGGCTAACTTCCCTTGAACAAAAGCACGACTCAATGTGACTATATGGCAGCATATGATGACTCTGTATAAGTTTGTCATGCAGGAGGCACGAACGAATCCTCCATATGATTGGAAGAGATAACCAATCGAGGGAGAACTAACTCAATAAAAAGGGTAAGGAGTACCTAAGTCAAACTAAATCCCACCCAAATGGAGGAGACTTTGCTTTGAGTGCTTTGTTCAAGGGCGGCATGACTGACTCTAGCTACCAACAATAAATGGAAATATTGTCCCGTTCCCGCTGTTTTTGGAATATATAATTTTTTTGTCTTTTTCTTTTAAGCTGGAAAAAGAATAAAAGAATGCTATAGTACAGTGGAAAGAACGAGTGTCGGTGAAACAAATGATCTAGTTCCTGGGATTGGAACGTTCCTATACTCAATGCAGGGAGGCGAAAACTGGTCAATGACACTCAAAGGCGTGTTCCTTCCACGGATCAAGGTTTGTCAAGTTACAAAAGTTAAAGGTATGCAAGTTTGATTTTGCAGTCGTCATGGTCAAAAGTTGGCTTAAACACGAGTCCAAGTGAAGCCGGCTAAAAGCCAAAAGGTGCAAATGGTCAAAATGCAATGCAGTAGTATAACTCAACACAAAGGAGCCTCTAGGGTATAAGGCCAGAACGAAAGTGAAGAAGCAAAGAGGAATGAGTCTTCATCACATAAGTCATGGCGGGACTATAGAGGACTCCCGAGCCTACTCAAATCGAAGCAGCATGGGCAACAAATGTCAGTGAGGTGCTAACTATGATGCCCATGTAAAGGATGGCTTCTACCATCATGTCATGATTTAAAGAATCGGCGAGTGAAAATGGTTTATGAACCATAACACGATGGGATCAACCCTATGGCAAATGTATCGATAGATGGGGGCTAGTATGCATAATGCAACGGAAAAATGGCTTCCCTAACCTATATGCCAGTGAGAAAACGATACTTGCCATGACGGGTCAGCAGTCATGGAACTGTCGAAAACGTCCAAAATGTCCTGAAAATCAAACCATTCTCGACATTCCAAGCTCCCAAGTTAAACGTTACATGAGGCCAAACAAAATAAAATTTTGAAAAAAAAATTGCATTTTCAAAACCTATAAAAGAGTTTTTGGACTCACTATTTTCACCGTTTGTGTTTGAGAGCAGAGAAGTGGAGCAAAAGAAGCAACTTTTCCATATGCCAAATTCAACCGTTCAGATTCCTCCAAAATCCCCAGGTAACTCTTATACTTGTCTTGCAATCAAATGTGACTAGTTTTAGAATTTTTAATTTATGTTTTACTGTTTTATTCTTTGTCAAAAATTTCACCGCAGTGTATACGTGGGTTGAGTATATGAAACCCGCATACACACGGGCCCTACATGTGATTGTGTGCGAATGGACCCACGTATACGCCGCGAACATTTGAAACAAAAAAACTAACGGTTTAAAATCATTTTGTCTTCAGGATGTCAGTCACTTGGAGAGAAAGAGAGCATACCGTAGTGGATGATGAGGTCATGAATGATCCTGATGCTTTGGATGCCTTACGGGGATGTGGTTTGCTAAAATTCTTCAAATTGCCAAATATTAAAGCAAACACACGTCTACTTGAGATGCTCATTGATTACTGGAGTATCGATGATGATTCATTTATGATTGACCAGATGCCACTCAGGATAGAAGTGGACGACATTTATTTCATCACGGGACTTTCCCGAAGGGGAGAGGTAGTACATTCCAGGGGCAGGACACAAGGCAGTCTCTCGATCGAGGACTACGTGCATATCTATTGCCCGGGACATCCCAAAAAGGTTGGAAGTCATATTTCAATCACACATGTGGAGAGTTTATCGCTGAGGATAATCCTGTTCACCATAGCTAGAGTGAACAGATTAGCTTCTCTGCACCAGGCATCACGGCTAACCATGAGCTTGGCAGTAGACTGTCTCACCACTGTATTCGACTGGTGTACTCCTCTTCTGGCCAGCTTGAAAAGCCAACTCACTTCCATCAAGAGAGGACAGACCAAAAACTTTGGATATGGGACTATTTTGTGTTCTTTCTTTTTTGAGAGGGTCCTTGCACTCCGCCATAGGGTAGCGGTTTCCATCAGCACCCCACGAGATCCACGCATGGGCTGGTGGGCCAACCTGATGAAACGTCTAGGGGGTGGGGACGTCCCATGAACTGCATTTGACGATGACTTCTTTTCCTGGTGGGATTAACAGATCATCGACATAGATGACTACCCTTATGCTGGGTTGGATTTCCAAGGAGATCCCAATCTAGTATTACCACCAACCGCAACATGGGGCGACATTGGTAAGTATTTTTTGATATTATGATTTTTTGGATTTTTCAAATATAATTATGAATTTTGAAAAATGTTTTTGATAGGATTCAAATGACTAATATGATGATCATGTTCCAGATATTGGGCCGGTATGACCATATGATTTCCCACGGTGTAGACGTCGCGACCGAGGGGCCGAAGAGGCAGGTGCAGATACAGAGCGACTACTTCACATTGTCTAGCGGCACTTGGTGAGACTCACTCACGGAGTACCGATGGCGGCGGTAAAGGATCTTCCTGAGGATATGCAGCGTCATGTGGTTGGCATGCCATGTGATTGGGTCCACACTTTTAGGCGTGTGGCCAATGTGATAGCTTCCTACTTAGCCGCTCATCCTGAGCCGGGGCACTAGATGTACTAGACATGATTATGGGCATTTGAGTCCCTATTTTGTATATTTTTTGGACAGACTTATGTACACTCGAGATTTTTTATGATATATATATATCTATATATATATATATTATATAAGTTCGACTTTTTGATGCTTGATTTTATTGTGATGAATGATTAATGTGCCAGTCTAATGCTTGATTAGCGATAGAATTAGCTAACCAATTATGAGATCTTGGAATGTGCAGATAATTAATATAAGTAAATGATCTTTGCAACAACCTCACCCTTAAATACTGGCGATATAAACATGGATCCCTTACCTGATAAATGTTATTCAATTGCGACACTATCAATTGTGAATCAAGATAAACTACCAACGAGTCGATTCCGTGAGAAATTGCCTCAGATAGTAAATTAATGACAGTAGTATACTCAGCCATATTATTTGAAGCAGGACCAATGCATACTCCCCTTGATACCATCAACTAACCAGTTGGATAATAGAGTACCCAAGCTGCGGAAGCAAGGTTCCGAGTGTACCGACTAGCACCATCGATGAATCCAAAATAGACCAAGTCATCCATCAACACCTGCCACAGCAGACCAAAAAGTGTTGATATCAAAAACTCTTGATGAGATATGTACAAATATACACAATGTACAAAGAAGCCATTGCCTAGCTGCTACTTAAGCAAAGTACTTCTTGAGGTAGAGCCCGTTTCGGGGCTCTGCCGACTTGTTTCCCTCAAAATCGATTAACTCATACAACCATTTTTCTAAAACTCGTTTAATTATGAAAGGACCGTACCACATAGGCTTAAACTTGCCTACCCCCAAGGTGTCCTTATCTTGGTCATAGACTAAGACAAGGTCACCTTCAGAAAAGACTTGAGAACGGACAACTTTATCATACTGTGTTTTAACCCTTTTCTTATGAGCCTCATTCATCGTGGCGGCATCTTGACGCTACTCATCGAGATGTTCCAAATGAATGAGGCGCTCTTCGAGACTAGAAGTCTCTGGAAGGAGCTCAATAGCTAACTTAAGAGATGGAATTTCACATTCGATAGGAAAGATAGATTCCATCCCATAAGCTAACTAAAAAGGTGTAAAACCAGTAGCAGTCTTCACGAAGGTTCGATATGCCCAAAGAGCCGGATACAACATAAGATGCCAATTGGACCGATTTTTGTCGATTGTCCATTGCAGGATCGTCTTAAGAGTTTTGTTGACTACCTCGACCTGTCCATTGGCCTGAGGATAATAAGGAGACGAATGCTCCTACCAGAAACCCAATTTGAGATCCAATTCAGGCATTAGTTGATTCTGGAAATGACTGCCATGGTCGGTGACAATCTCTCTCGAGATACCGAACCTTGAGAGGATCTGATTAGAAAGGAATAATGTTGCCATGTCACTATCGTTTTTATAAGTGGGCATGGCCTCGGCCCACTTCGTAAAGTAGTATACTGCCACGATAATGTACTTGTGATTCACCGCTGAAGGCGGATTACAAGTTGTAAAATCGATACCCCACTTAGTAAAAGGGTCGACAGTGACAATGGGAAAAAGAGGAGCTAGATGTGTGCGCATCTTCTGAGTATAGATTTGACAAGGGTGACAGTGTTTGACCGCTTCAACACAGTCTTTAAAGAGCGAAGGCCAAAAATAGTTGGCACACAAGATGCACTGGGATGTAGCAAGCCCTGATAGATGACCACCACAAAGTCTATTGTGGTAGTCATTTAGCACCGACTCTGCTTCCTCTAAGGTTAAACAGTGCCGAAGGATTGAATCAACCCCTCGACGATATAATGTATCACTTATGATAACATAGTTTTTGGCTAGGTGACATAATTTCCGACTTTCATCCTTAGAGAAAGTAGAGGGATACTTCGAAGTCTAGAGATAGACAATGATATCTCCATACCAAGGTTTGAGTGAAGAGATGAGGAATAAATGTTCGTCAGGAAAACTTTCCTCATAAATAGTATCTTCTCCACAAGGCAGCTCAGAAATTAGCTAAAACCATGGATTTATTAGATTTGGCAGACAAGAACTCGAGATCAAATTCTTGTAAAATGACTATCCATTGGTTATATTTTCCCCCAATCACTCGCCTACTGAGGACAAATTGAAATGGATTGACTGTCGCTAAGAATTTTTTTTTGCGTAGCAAGATATAATGATGGAGCCGCTGGACAGCATGGACAACTGCCAAAGCCAACTTCTCAACCGGTGAATAGCGAAGTTCAGGACCTATTAAGCCTCGACTCAAATAATAAATCACATGCTCCGTGAGAGCATCGTCCTCCTAAACGAGAACCATACCAATGGTTGATTCTGTTGTAGCAAGATATAAAAGGAAGTCCCTACCATAATCTAGTGGACTCAAAAGCGGGGCAGAGAATGATACCTTTTTCAAAGCATCAAATGACCGTTGCGTAAACTCGTCCCATACAAATGGAACTCCTTTGCGTAGCAAACGCATAAACCCTTTAGTGATATCGGCATATTTTGCTATAAACTGTCTTAGGAAATTAGCCTTCCCTTGAAGACTTTGAAGTTGTCGAATTGAGGACGGGGGATGCAATTGAATTATTGCCTCAACCTTGAATGGATCAACCCGAATCCCTTCATTTGACACGAGAACCCTAATAACCAACCAGATGTAACTGCGAAAACGCACTTGTTGGGATTCAACGGGATTTTATAAAAATGACATCACTAAAAAAAAATCAAAGATGACTAGGGTGATCAGTTTTCTTTCGAGAACGAGCAGCGAGATCGTCCAAGTATGCTTCGATGATATGTTTAATGTCGTGGAAAGCATATGACATGACCTGCTAGAAAGTGGCTCCAACATTTTTAAGACTAAAAGGCATCTTTATGTATACAAAGGTACCCCAAGGACATATAAAAGTTGTTTTATGTTGATCTTCAGGACGGATAGAGATCTGATTATAACCGGAAAAACCATCCATGACGGAAAAAATATCATTACCCGCACACTCGCCAATAATCTGATCGATGAATGGTGTGGGGTAATTATCTTTTGGATAGGCCTTATTTAGGTCTCTAAATTCAATGCATACTCGGATTGTTCCTTGCTTTTTATCCACAGGGACTGGATTAGACACCCAATCGGTAAGAGGAACAGGGTATATGAAACTCGCCTTGAGCAGCTTCTCTACTTCATCTTTAATGGTTGCTGCTTTCCTAGGATTAACCAGTTGAAGCCTTTGGCGAACCAGTTTGGCATTTTCATACGTCTTGATCTCATGTTGAACTATAGATGGATCAATGTCAGGCATTTCTTCATAAGACCAAGCGAATACATCCCGAAATTCCTTGAAAAGGGCGGTGTAAACTTGAATTTATTCAAGGGAACATTTGATTCTGATGAAGATATTCTCGATCACGTTAGGGTTCATAGAGATGTTTATAGGTATCGTTTTTGAAATCACCGACATGTTACCTTCGGCAAGAAAGTGTGCTGGAGTCAAAGGATTTGATACTGTACAAACATCACTAGTAAAGAGCTCGGAGAACCTAGACTCTACTTTCTGCAATGGAGGAAGAAAATATGAACGATGGTGTAAGTCTTCCCAAGGTCGATCTACACCCATCATTACTTCTAGGATTTCTTCTTCAGAAGGTAAAACCATATCTAAGCAGTCCAAGGCAGAGGTAGAATCAAGGGTCTAGGTCGGGGCCACATCACCATCTAGCTCCTCCTCACAAAAAGGAGTAGAGTGGTCGTCTACAGAGTTAATGATAGATTGATATCTAAGCTCAGTTGCAGACATAGGGAATGTCATTCCATTAACTTGTCCTTCAGCTAATGTGGTCGTAGGTGAAGTCAATGTCAAAGGGTCTGAAAAATAATGAGTTCGAAAGAATTATTTTCGAAGATACTCCTTAAATGATGAAATGACATTGATTCTAGCGATAGGAGAGGGAAAATCAAAGGTACCCATCAATGAGGAATGCATCCCAACTCCTAGATTCTCAGTAGGCAGACGAGGGTTATCCACTAGAGGAATAGTAGAGTCAGAGATTGCTTAAGGATCGACTGGACAATAATCCAATTGATCAACCTTAATGATTTTCCCTTCATGAGGAAAGCAAATGACACGAAATAGAGTCGAAACAACGGCATCCATTTTGTATACCTAGTTCCTTCCTAAGAGGAGATTGTAGTCCAGGTTAGCATCAATGACTTCTACTTCAATATTAACGACCTTCCCCCCAACACATATGGAAAGGTTGGGATAATCCCATGTGGCTTATGAGAATGCCCATCAAATGCAGTCAGGACAATGGGTGAAGGAACAGCCGAAGGCAATCTAATAGCCTTCCAACATGACATTGACATGATGCACTTGGAAGCTCCTTCATCAATAACGGTACGAAAAATGTTAATTTTCTGGTATCTAGACTTTATTTTGAAAGCCATATGATGAGCGAGTCGCTTTTTGACATTTAACATGTCGAAAGTGAGCACTAAAGAGTTAGTTGGATCAACTGCCCCAATCGTCGAAAGTAAAGCAATTTTTTGAGCCGGACACAACTAGAGAACCTCTAAAGTGGACATGGCACATGGACTCTGAGCCAGATCCTTAATAATAGAGTAGTTCTGGGCAGCCCTAGCATTAGGATTAATAGTCGCGCATTTAGTGGAACCTTTCGGTATCTGTGGTATACTCTCAACAGGGGGTCGCTTAATATGAAGGTCGGTATTTCCGAAAGCAATTTTGTCCTTGGAAGTTCCGGCTTCACCGTAATCACGTGACCGAGTGGCCACATGGACATTAGAACCCATCATGAAAACATTTGATGACTTTTCCCCTTCCTGGTTGCCCCCTGCAGAGGTACCAGGATTTGAACTCATGCCAGCAAGAAGTTGCTGCCCTTGGGGAAAAGGGTTGGTTAACACAGCTTGAGAACTAGAAGTCCCTTGCTACCCTAACAAGCACTGAGCGTCTTCAATCTTGGGGCATAGGTGGGTTCAATGGTCTCCACCGCATAACTTGCATGGAAACTTGACTTTCTTTTTAGACTCATCTCTACCACCACCAGCATTATTGCTAGGATTATTTGCATCAGTCTTCCCATCTTGATTCTTTTTCTTACCTCGGCCATTGGAATTTTGATTTCCTTTGGGGTTGGTAGATTGGACGGTATTGACTGAAGAGGGTTGGGAAGACGCAGGGTTAGACTATGTGACTTGGTTGTTAGAAGCAGTTTGTAAAGGCAACTGCTGCAATTGGCTCAACAAGTTCACCGCATTTGTGTATACCAATCCAACGATACCATCTGCATGAGGGCCTGGCTTCGACTTGGCTATATCAACCTTAGACCCAGGAGCATCTGGCAAGATTTTTTGAAGGATCCCAGACTGAGAGTAAATCAATTCTAATTGTTGGGCCCTAAAAACAGCTTGCTCCTCAGAATAGACTCCGGACATGGAGACATCCCTAGAAATTTCAGGTTGTAAAGATTTCAAAAACCATTCAAGACGATATTCCAGAGGGATTTTGACTTTAATGAGCCTCTTTCTTCGTCTCCATTCTTGAATATGGTCAGAAACGTGAGTTGCCTTGTCCTGACAAAAAGTGGCTAGAAGTTCAGTTCCGGCATCATAACGCACAGGCAACTGGAAATGATCTAAGAAAATATTAGCTAAGTTAGCGAAAGAT
The DNA here is from genome assembly GCA_000404065.3 of Pinus taeda. Taxonomy (NCBI): domain Eukaryota; kingdom Viridiplantae; phylum Streptophyta; class Pinopsida; order Pinales; family Pinaceae; genus Pinus; species Pinus taeda. Next base: position 12,035 of record APFE031747008.1, on the reverse strand, counting down.
GTAAAGCTACCCCTTGACAACTCTATATACCACTTGGCTCCATTACCAGTCAACGTGCGTTGAAAAAGTCTCAACCTAATTGAGTCATCAATAAGGGAGTTTGATGAGCACCACAAATGGAATGTGGTTACATGGTCGCCTGGGTCTTCACCGCCCTTCCTTGCGAATTTTGGAATGTTCGAAGGGAGTTCGGTTGGGACCAGAGGCTAGGCCGGGTTGTATTTGATTGGGTCGTTTGTTAATTTTGTGAGATCTGGAAAGTTCAAGGTTGCCAAAAAAGGAAGCCTAGAAGGACCTTGGGGATTCCACCCAGACTGGGCGAGGGCCCCAAAGTTCTGAAACGATGGACCTGGATCTTGGAAGGCACCAGGCTGCTTGAAGTATCTAGCAGAACTGGCTGAACCAAAAGGCAAACCTTGTGATCCAGCAAAACTCAGAGTTTGGCCAACTCTAGCTGCAAAACCTCCATGACTGACGAAGCTTCCTCCTAAAGGGTTATAAGGAGTGGATAACTCCTGATAAGGATTCCAAGTAGTAGCTAAGAGAGGAATACTTTGAAACCAACTAACTGTGGAGTGCGACCCATTCCCTTGTTGGCCGTAAAACGGGTTCCCAGTTCCCATGCCACTAACCGCAGGGTTAGTCCAACCTTGAAAGGATTGCTGCTTTGTCCTATAGAAGAAAAAGGCATAGATCCTACTGTCAGGTTGGAATGTGGTATATGACCACTTCCGAAAGGAAAACCATGGAATGAAGTCGATCCACCCATCATGGATGTGGAGGCACTAAACGGAACTGATGGAATACCCTGTGAATGGGTGCCAAATGGGAAGAATCCAATACTAAAAATATTGGCTTGGGAATTCCCACTCGTGGACGGAATGGAGGTAGACCCAACAAAAGATGTGCTAGCAAAAGACCCAAACAAAGATGTAGAGGGGATGGAAATGGTTCCTCCCCCTTGTATTGATGTTGGAGTCTGCATAGTTGTAGCACTTGTAGTAGAAGCCATGCTTCCAGTAGTGGTCATCGATGGTAAGTGCGTAGTGTGACCTGGACTTGACGGTCTATGCATCGGAGTCCCAACGTATTGTAATACTTCCAGATAGCTAGAAGTTAAGGGAGAATTCAGAGCCGCTAACGAATCTTGAAATTCTTCTACTTCTATGTTATCTTTCGTTTGAAAGAGAACTCAAGAAAGAACTAGAGTGTTCCTCTCTTGTTCTGTGTAAGTACCAGGCTTATTTTGAACACTAATGTCTATGTGAGGAGGATCAATCCCCGATGCGTCAACTGCCACGGGACGAAACCCACCGTCAGTATTACCTCTGCGCCTTCTAGGAGAAGGCTCTAAACTTGGTGGTGAAAGACCATGAAGTCTTCAAGACCGTTTAGGTGATTGGTCAACCACTTTGAATTTTTTATTAAGATTTAGCTAAAGACTCAAAAAATTGAAAGCTAGGCCAACTAGGAGCATAGAGCACACATTAAAAAGTCCCTAAAATATATCAGCTAGTCAAACAACTTTCAAGTATTTATGCTCCGGGTGATGAGGACTGGACACCAAAATACAAGAAAGTGAAGTAAGGGGCCTTCCGAAGATAGTCTGGGATAATGACGACCCAGTCCTATGAGCGAAGGTAAGAGAGGAAGTTAAGCTGACCTCCTAACAACAGCCTACGCCAGTACAAGCCCCCAAGCTTCGCAAGGGTGCCCTCCAGTAGTACCGTTGAGAGTGATACAACGTCGACCTCAGGTGCCACGAGATTCTCCTCCGCAGCCACCTGTGTAGATCCCTAGGAGTAGCAACTAAGGTTACCAACTTGTATTAGAATCCAGGCGGAACAGTCTTGAGGTTAGATCCGACAAGTAGGAGAGGGGGTATCTCTCTTCCCTGTCTTCAAAAACCCTCGTGCTTAACTCCCAGATCCGGAGCTTTCCTGGTCTCCCTAACACTATTGGATTTTCACTCACTATTTAGACTCCTATGTTTGACAGTTTAAATGGACTTGGAGAGTTATCTCTCCACTCACCTAATCTAAGGCCCTAAAATATCCTAAAACTTGTTGGTGTGTCTAACTTGACAATTATAAAAAGTTTTAGTATATTTTAATTAGCGCTTGTTTTTAAATGAGTTGTTCTTTAAGTCACAGGGTAAGCGAAAGTGAAACTAGTGGTGTTTCGACGTAAAAGAAATTAATAAAAACCAAACTACATGCAAATGCACTTGTTCTCATTTTTCGATGAAAGAAATTTCTACAAGGTTCAGAGGAACTTCAAAAAAAACAACAAATTTTTCTTTTCTTTTCTTTTACTCATGCTTCAAACTCACAAAATTTAACAAAACTATAGATGCCTAAAAATATGTGCAACTCTATCCTAATGCAATGAGTACATGCTGATGCAAGACTTAAGACTACTCTAAATCAAGAAATGAAAGTTACTTGTTTATCAATTTTTATTTTGCCACTTAAAATGTTTAGATGGAATATGAGTTGCTACCGTTCATTTCGTCTAAACACTAAAAACAAGTTTCAAGGCAAACAAAAATGCACTTTCATTACTAAAAGGAAACCAAATCAAAAAAAAGTTCAAGAAAGCAAAACTAAGTTTTTCAAAAAGTTTTTCTTCAAAAGCAAAAGCAAAAATTGTTGGGATCACGATTACCATTACACCAAAACCTGCAGGTGTTAGTAAACAGACGCATCACCAGAGTTAACAGATCTTCGAGAGGTGGTTTGTCCATGTCACAAAACACACAGGGAGCACTGGATTATCTAATGCTCAACAATCTCCCCCCAGTGCGAGCTGGGTGTGATTCGAACTCGAGACCTTTGGCTCTGATACCACTTGTTGGGATCACGATTGCCATTACACCAAAACCCGCAGGTGTTAGTAAACGGACGCATCGCCAGAGTTAACGAATCTTCAAGAGGCGGTTAGTCCATGTCACGAAACACACGGGGAGCACCGGATTATCCAATGCCCAACAACAATTATTGGAAATACTAAGAGGGGGGGTGAATCAATATTTCTTTTTCCCACTATTGTTTTACCAGTTAAAACATATATATTCAGAACACAAGATGAACAGCAAGAATAAATGCTTTTATTAATATAAACTGTGTAGTAAAATAGATACAATATATAGATGGTTACAATCAGTTGCCAAGCTCCAACTTGGACTTGGTGAGGCTCCAACCTCCAGAGCACCAACTCTATTTTGCCAAGACACCAATCTTGGACTTAGGAGCACAAACTCCCAAGGACTTTAATCCTCCCTACTTCTGCCGCATCAACCCCAAGGGATCCAATCCTACGTACTTCTAAGGCACCAGCCCCAAGGACTCCTATCCTTCTTGCTTTTGAGGCACCAGCCTCAAGGACTCCAATCCAATCTTGTCAAGACATTATTGGTAATAATATTCTGCTCTTAGAACTCTTCTCTACTAAGTTTTGTCTGTTTACTGCTTCACTGTAGTCTCCATGCTACAGCATCAATGACAACCAATCTTCTTATGAAGAAGTCTTTACAACTCTCCATATTGTCCACACAGAGTCTCCAATAGTCTTTGTGCTCTCTGATAATGTCTTCACACAACTTTAGTCAGTCTACTGTTAGCTGCACTAAACTCTGTATAAAGAACAACTTTATGTTCAAGCTTATGTTCTCATTGTCACAGTGAATGCTTCAGCATGACTGTTTCTTTTCTGGTTGTTTCTCCCCTTCGACTACCTATTGTCCTGTTGGTCCTTCATCCATCTTTCTGTTTTGTTGCACCCTCTTTCTGTTTTGTTGGACCCTCACACGGCCTCTATTTCCTCCAGCGTATTTCAACAACGTTCAACAGCTGCAACAGCCTTCACCAGCGTTCACCAGCTGCAACAGCCTTCACCAGCGTTCACCAACGTTCTCCAGCAACTTCATACAACACTTAACCACCTCTGCTACATCTGCTACCACACATTCTGGTTCTTCACAGCACCAACTGCAACAACATTTCTCTGTTTTTACTGTTTTATACATTCTCATGCCTTTGTCCATTCGTTTTCGCTTACTCAATGACTCTTTGGCTTCCTCCTCGCTCGCTTGAGCTTCGACTTCCTCAACACTCGCTTGACCTTCTAGCTTCCCTCCTCCATTCGCTTTAGCTTCGTCATGTTTACGATGTGCTGAAAATATAATGTTGTTGCGGAAAAGGTTGGTGTTTCAGCAATGCCGAAATTGGTGTTTTAGCAACGCCGAAATTGGTGTATCGGCAACTTTTTCACAAGTACCGGTGTTTCAGCAATGGAGAAATTGGTGTTTTAGCAACTTTTCTCCAAGTGTTTGTAATATGTGCCCGCCGATAGTGTTAAAGCATATGTATATGGGTTTTCTCCTCTGATAATGTGTTCTGCTCATATAATATAAACTCTGCCTTTTTCACTCCGTCAGTGTATTTGCATATGAGTCTAAGTCTTCCGCCTCCGATAGCTCTATTTGTGTTAAATGCATATACAGATCTTTGCTGCCATATGCATGTTTATGCCTTGGATAGTATTACAGCACTCTGTGTGCTCCACTTGGCTCCTCTTGTGTGCTCCTCTTGGCTCCTCTAACTCTCTCTGCTTCCTCTATGGCTCCGATGGTGGTGCTTCGTGCTCTGTTAGCTCCTCTCATCTCCATCTACTCCTCTAGTGGATTTGTCTGCTCCTGTTTGCTCTGATGGCTCTTTGCATCCTCTGTTTGTTGTTAAATGCATCCATTGCTCCTCCAATGGCTCCTGATGACTCTGATATGCCTCCTTGTTATATGGTTCCTCCTGCAGCTCCTCTTAGTCCAATGTGGCTCCTCTGGCTTGGCAGTGTCTTTCAAATACCTCCTTGCATATATGAATGCCTCTCTTGCTCTGTCTCTTCATGAATATGTTATGCTTCCCCTTGGCTTCATGTCATCCTTTAGTATCCAGAATATTGCCATATTGACATCAATGACAACCTAGGTCAACAAAAATGTCTTTTCAAAAGTGCTCTCAACAAGACTGAAACTTTATGATTGAAAAATCGGCACCAAACACTTTGCAAGATGACAACACAAAATGGATGAAAAGTCAACAACAAAGATGTGTTTCAAGATGCTTTTAACAATCAAAAGCAACAATGAGAGGTTTGGCAACAAAGACAAAAATATCAAAAAGACAATTTTCAAGAAAGTGTCAATCAACAACTTTCGAAAGCAAGAAAAGTAGATGGTCACAAAAATTTAGTTTTAACAAGCAAACACAAAAGGTCACCAAAACAAGATTTGGCACAAAGATAGAGATCAGCTTTTCTGCTCTGGCAAAACAGAGCAGCCAAGTCTCCTAACAAGAAATCTTGTGTGCTTAACAAAAAGATGACGCTTGCAATAAAACCAATAAGACCAACACTTTCCAAAATCAGAGAGAATTTGAAATCAGATACTTGTTGTAAAACTAAAATTTGACACAGAAAAGTAATTGTTCAGGACTGAATCAAACCAGCAGACAGGCCTTCAAAAACAAAAAGATTTAAAAAATCTTGAAAATTGCAAAATATACGCGACTGTATTGATGTACAACTACGTGTATACGCGACTAAGCCTAAGGAAACCTGCGTATACGCAGGTTTACTTCAGGAAACATGCATATATATGCTTCTGTAAACAAGAAAAATAGCATATATAAAAGATTTCAAGAAAAAATAAAAAACAGTTTGAAGAAACTGACCAAACTTACAATTCAAGTTCCCACAGGAATAGACTACACAGCAACAACAAGCAAACAGATGGGTGAGCCCTAATTGGCTTGAATAAACCCAAACTAGGAACAACAATACTGTTGTCCCCAGTGGAGTCACCAATTCTGTTAAGGGACAAATTCCCCTAGGGCCTTTGGGTTGAAACCCTAGCAGATCAGAGGTTGTCTATACAAAGAAACACACATTCCATACAGCCATAATGTTAAGATAAGCAAACTATACGATAAGGGGCATACTTGGGGGTCTTACGTTCGAGAAGAGCCTTCCAGGGTCCAAACCCTCTTGGAGTTCCTTTTGCTCCTTCAACCTGTAAAACAATAAATTCAAGAAAGTACAGCAGTATATGGACTAAACATCATAAAGAAATCATCTTCATAGTATATTGAAAGGTACTTAGTTATGCAATTAAACAACCATTCACATATGAATCATCACATGGATATCATAAACATGAATAAGATTTATGTCAGGAACAAAGACAAGTGTTTCTTTATTATAGACAAATAAAGTACAGAAAGGAATAATTTCACCTGATTCTCCTTTCGCAGGCTCCAAGCATAACCGTCCTCTGGATTCGTCCAGTCTCAAGCCTTTAACAAACTCCTTCCATGACTTACTCCATGATATCTCAAATGGTAGATAGACATCATCACACAAGGAAACAAGGGTTTCCTATAAATGGGGGAAGTGCAGGAGGCACTAGGATCTTCAAACCTAGTTAGGGAAATGTCAACATAGTAACCTTTCTCTCTCTTCTCTTCTCTCTTAGGCCTTCCCATTGAAGCCTCTTTATACTTCTCCCAATGTAGTTTTTTAGTTAGGAATTCCTTGGGAACAGTTGGGCCACGGGTACTAACAGGTGATCAGCAAGTAAATCCCGTGATCTCCACCCGAAATTAAGGAGATTTAATTTTTTTTAAGTGTTTTAAGACATATACGCAGGTTGGGTATACACAGACCCACGTATACACGCGTTTAGCTCAGGGCAATGTCGCGTATAGGGAATAAAACACTTTTTTTAAAATTTTGGACCAGGTCTGGAAGGAGGGGTTACCTTGGGCCATGAGTGCAGCATCACAAACCTCAAGAGTGAGATTTGGAGCTATAACAACGACCATACTAGGAAAGAAAAGCTTATTTATTTGTTAGTGTTTTTGCTTTATAAAGTACAGATGGAGCTTGAAGTTATGCCAGGAAGCCTTCAAACAGCACATTGCTTTGCGAGTGCATAAGTAGATAAAAGCAGCTTCAATCAATCTCCGGTCTAGTCTTATAAGCTGAACATCTGACTTGCAAATTGTCCCAATACATGAATCAAGTTAGATCTGATTGTTGATCGTAGACAGCAGTCAGAGACATATGAAGGCTGAAATCATTCTCCTGACAACTCCAGTGTCGAAGAATCCCAAGCTTCTGAATTTTTATGGCAACTCCACTCTTCAAGAACCAACAGCCTGAATAATTTCTTGGTGAATTCATTGTTATCAAAATGGTTTCGCTGGATCGAAGGTATGCTCCCATGAGCCGAGATCACATTCCAGGTTTCCAAAATAAAATTCCTAAGGTAGATTGGCAAAGGAATTTGCCTACGTTTAAGGATGATGATAGGAAGGATGCTGCTTTACATCTAGTTAGATTTCACATACATATTCGCAAGTTGAAGGTTGATTTTCCTGAATATTTTTTTATGAAGATATTCATGGCCACTCCGGAAGGTGAAGCCCGATCTTGGTATGAATGTTTGCCGCCTGCTTGTATTTATTGTTTGAATGATTTTCATACCATGTTCTTTGAGAGGTATAAAGAATCTTATCCACCCTTAACCCTAGTTCAGGACTGTTGTAAACATGTTTATAGTTTTATTGAAAATCTTGAAAAAGTTTATGAAGATGATGACTTCACGGATGATGAGATCATGGAGGCTATGTACGAGAATCCATTTCAACAGCATAAAGAGAACTTAGAGGATACTCAGGAAACTTTGCAGCAGGATCAAGATCTTAGTATGGTGGAAGATGATGAACGAGAAGGTTTTATTTCAGATCTGTCCATAGAAGAAGACAACATGCAGGAAAGTTAAGTTTCAATTTCAGAATGTGATAAATTCAAGTCGATTATTTCAGATCTAGATTCAGATCGTGATGATCAAGAGTACCTTGGTTTGAATCCCATGAAGGAGAGCTCTGCTGTTGAGATCATCTGGAATGAAGAAGATAGAGTTATTGATCCAAATGTTCTCATTTCATTAGAACAAAGCCTTCATGAGGAGGTAATCCAGTCAGTTCATGAAAAACAAGATGAGATCTTTGTTCAAGTAAGTGAAAAATCCTCTTTCGATAACTTAGTGGTAAATGATAATTTGATTTCCATGTCATTTGAAGATGATCAACAATGTTTTAAAATTTCAGAAGATCAGGGAAATGAGGATTGTCATTCAGTTTTTTCATGTTTTGAAATTTTATTTCATGAAGAAAATAATCGCTTGAGCAAAAGAAAACGAAAAGTAGTATCTCCTTTGTCTGAAGATGAGATAGATCAACTCCTGAAAGGTCAGGTTACAACCCAAACTAATGCAGGTCTGCAGTGTGCACATGGTTAAGAAAGTGTTGGTGAAAATTCTTCCACGTTTGAAAATAATGATAGTCTTGAAATTAGCTTTATTGATCAACGAAAAGATAATGTTTTCCTTCATGAAAATGATAAGACTGTCATGCTTGATAATCTTGAAGATTGTTTTCTGTTTAAGAATGACCTAGACCATGAAGTTAATGGATATGAGCTTGAGAGAGACAATATGCCAGAATTTCTCATGGTCAAGGGATTTACAGCTAACAATCAGATGGCAGAAGCTTATACCTCTCTATGCCTTCCTATCACTCAGCAACTAGTTGTTCTTTCAGATCAGAATGAAGGGAGTACTTGTATTTTTGTTGTTGGATCTCAAGACAAGCTAGTGCTTCAAGATTTTCAACATCCTTTCGGCATTCTTTTGCAAGCACCATAGAAGATGAATGTTGGCTGGTTTGTTAGCATAAGCCTTGGTTTCAATTGTTATTGTGAGTTGCCTACATGTACATTGTTTAGCCTGCTCGAGGAAAGAGAGAGCATAATTTCATTGAGTAGCCATTTGTTGGATTGGTTACATTAGAAGGCCCACTTCACATGATTGTACATATTTCATCAATAAGCAGGTAGTTGTTGTCATGATTTGAAGCCCTCAAATCTCGATGGACTGCTGCCATTAAAAAGCTTTGTAAGTACTTGTTTCAGTTAAGTAAGTCTTGAGTCATTTTTTGTTTTTGTCAGTTTTGAGTGTCTAGTTTCAGTTGCTGAATGTCTAGTTTGAGCTGCTGAATGTCTAGTTTTAGCTTTTGAGTGTCTTGTTTCAGTTTGAGCTAGTCTTTCTCATTTCAGTTATGAGTCTTGAGTCAAAGTTTCATAGTAATTGGTTTTTGGTTTGTCGAATTTATTGACTCCATAGCCCAATGGAAGAGGCACTGCCTGCTTTCCCAGAGATTTGTAGTTCTTGGCACCTCCAAGGAGCTACCATCCCCATTGGAGCCAATGTTAGTGTCGGTATCTTCATCCCTCCATCAGTGATCAAATTCTCTTTTTGCATTGAATTTTAGGTGTCTCACTCGGTTAGCTGCATTCCATTAGGATCATGGATCATCTGACGGTAGTGGCTTATTATACATTTTCCCTCATGTCCTTTACTTGCTGGCCCATTTTCATTCATCTAGATCATCTGCAGTCATTTTTTGTCTTTAAATCTCCAAAAGTTATTTTTAGGGTTTTAGGTCTCATTAGGTCTAGGGTTTCATCAAAAAGGTCTTCAAAATGCTCAATAAAGGTCAGCAGGCGCATGAGGAGGTTGAATAAAGTTCCAGTACAAATAAAATTCACAATCTCATGCTCATAAATGTATTTTTCCTCAAAACCTTGTTTTGAGGAAAAACTGAGTATTTTAGGTCTTTGTTGTATAAATTCATGTAATTTCAATTCTCTTATATGTAAATCACTTCAGTGGAAACCCTGGTCACCTTATCAAGCTTAAGGAGCTCCATCCCCTGCAAGGCAAACAAAAAATCAAGTCATTCATTCATTGAAGGCACAAATAAAGTAAACTGCCCAAATACAGAGTTGAAAAGTAAGTCACACTGCAAACATTATAAAAGTGGGTTTTATGAATGAAAAAATTTAAATCTCTTGTATATAAATCTTTTTTACAATTCAAAAAAGCTCATTGGCACTTAAAAAAGAAAGATTGAGCAAAGTGAAGGCCGTGTTGAGCAAAGGAAGCAAGCTTGGAGTAAAACTGTGCAAATTTGTGGGCGCGGCACATTGGGTCGCCCTCCACAGTGTTAAATTTACACTGGCGCTGCGCATACAGGAGGCGCGGCGCATTGGGTTTGTGGCACGGCGCACAGGGCTTCAAGCCTGATTTCACCCACAAATTCGTTCAAACTACCAAATTTGCTAAATTGCCACCTACTCAAGTAAGTCATCATTCTTCCACTGCAGGTGAATGAGTTTTTCTTAAAGAGTTTATGGTGATTTAAAGAGATAAGCTTGAAACCCTACCTCCTTGCAATTTTTCTCAAAAACAAATACTTCTTCTTCTTCTTCTTCTTCTTCTTCTTCTTTTTTTTTTTTTTTTTTTTTTTTTGAGGAATAATAGGTAGTTACACAGCGAATGCATTGCATTGCTAGAGGACTCGTTCTTTGCCATGAGGCAGGGGAAAGAACAGAGTCAAGCGCATCCGGGAGGCGATGAACCAGCGCAGAGATCCCATAAAAAACAAATACTTAGGGTTTGTAGTTTGTGTTTTTACTGCCAAATTTCATTCCCTCACTTCCACACTCTTGTTCTCACATTTATTTTCTAGTTTCATCCCCATATCCCTAAATTCACTAACCCCATATTCCTAACTCTCACTATCCCAAACCCTAGCTACACATTCCTAAACCCTAATTGTTATCCCAAAATCTAAAAATTGTCCCTAAAACCCTTCTATTCCCCAAATTCCAGTCAACAACATTTCTAAAACCCCTCTTACCCTCTCCCTTCACAGTCCCTAATACATCTTCAAACATTTGGCAGCAAAACATCAAAATCACCATAAATCTCTTCATACTCATCAAGAAAACTCACACATTAGTAAGCATGGAATCTGATCCTTCATATGACCGAGATGAAGAGACACACAGTGACTCTCCTACAGAAATGCATGCACCAAGGAGACCTCACAAGGGTGGCAAACATATAAAAGAGGAGCCTACTTCACTTGCTGAGCTGCAGGCCTGACCTCTTGCTATCACATGCTTCCAACACCAATCCTATTATTAGTTCTATGAGATGGTTGCTAGAGTCGAGTACCATCATGAGTTAGCCCGGTTGTTTGTGCTTCATCTACATAATGGCCAAACCACTCTAGCTGGTGTGACATTCACTTTGACACCGGAGTCTATTACTCTAGCAACTAGCATTCCTAATGTCAAAGAGTAGTGGAATAAAAGGCAGCAGATTGATAGGGAACATTATGAACCATACATCAAGCTCGGTTATTTGAGACAACTCAGTAGAGTTTTTCCCTTTCGGTACCTGAAAGACTCATATGCTCCCTTGATGAAACTCATAATGAAGTATTTTAGCTGTGAGGACCAGTTTTCTCACCTATATGCTTATAATATCATATTGTTGATGCGCTTTACCAGGGTGAGAATGATGAATCTCCCCTACTTCATGTGTTGAAGTATTGAGAAGATGACCACCCTAGTACAACAAAAGACTCCTCAGCAGTAGTTTAACAGTATATACCATTTTGCACTCATCAAAATTGTGGTCATGCATCAGCTTGGTTTGCAGGGCATCTCATGGGAGGATTTCATTTCTCATGAGTTCTTCACAGCTCCTCAGGTACCTCCAGAGACTTTTCATGAGACAAGTGGACCTTCTCATCAGCAGGAGGGTCATGAGACACAGACCGCTAGTGTGTCGGTGTTTGTCACCTATCAAAAGGGCACTAGGCAGTTGTTTGCAGCAACAAAGTGAGTATTATCTCCACCCGGGGTGGAAGGGGTCTCGCTTCCTTCATCAGCACAGTAGGTTCAAGACAAGGGCAAGAGGCCATTACATGATGAGGGGCCTTCAGGTGAGCAGGAGACCGATTTCATTCTCATTCAAGACGATGATACTGATTTGGGCCCACAAAACTCAAAGCTCAGGGAGGTCATCCAAGAGCAACAGGTGGACATCAGTGCTTTTTCCCTCA